>JAVTVY010015672.1:0-67389 GCA_036873755.1 Hanleya hanleyi | reverse complement strand
GGGGCGGGCCTCGGGGACGAAACGTCCACCAGCAGAATCTCGCCATATACAGGAAAAAATTACAACACATATAAGGGAAGTGGGAACAGGTGCCGACATACTGACTGCGTCACATGACTTCACAGAATAGTCTTCTGGTTAACCTATTCTAAAGCACATACCAAGAATCTAAGGATTCGTGATATGTGTTGTATCTCAGGTACGCTTTTATTGTACCTGTTCATGTGGCAACTTGGATGATATGACCACACGACCCCTAGCCACGGCATAACCGGTATTAGATACAAATATAGAGAGCTATGATGGAAATGCTCTGACAACTCGTACATTGGTAATTGGTGAGCTGTTTCCCTGTGACAACTCATACACTGGGGATTGTTGAGCTGTTTCGTCGTCAGATGAAAATGACCGCATTTAACACAAAATACTAGTCTGTAAGGCCCGATGTCGACCCAGCATCAACCTCCCACAAATGCCACCATATATCAAAGATCAAAAGGAGTGTAAAGGGGGCAGGCCTCGGGGACTAAACTTCCACCAGCAGAATCTCGCCATATACAGGTAAAAATTACAACACATATAAGGGAAGTAGGAACAGTGCCGACATACTGGCAGAGTCACATGACTTCACAGTATAGTCTTCCGGTTAACCTATTCTAAAGCACATACCAAGAGTCTAACGATTCGTGGTATGTGTTGTATCTCAGGTACGCTTTTATTGTACCTGTTCATGTGGCAACTTGGATGATATGACCACACGACCCCTAGCCACGGCATAAGCGGTATTAGATACAAATATAGAGAGCTATGATGGAAATGCTCTGACAACTCGTCCATTGGTAATTGGTGAGCTGTTTCGCTGTGACAACTCATACACTGGGGATTGGTGAGCTGTTTCGTCGTCAGATGAAAATGACGGGATTTAGCACAAAAGACTAGTCTGTAAGGCCCGATGTCGACCCAGCATCAACCTCCCACAAATGCCAACATATATCAAAGACAAAAAGGTCTGTACAGGGGGCGGGCCTCGGGGACGAAACGTCCACCAGCAGAATCTCACCATATACAGGTAAAAATTGCAACACATATAAGGGAAGTAGGCAGAGGTGCCGACACACTGGCAGAGCCACATGACTTCACAGTATAGTCTTCCGGTTAACCTATTCTAAAGCACATACCAAGAATCTAACGATTCGTGGTATGTGTTGTATCTCAGGTACGCTTTTATTGTACCTGTTCATGTGGCAACTTGGATGATTTGACCACACGACCCCTAGCAACGGCATAAGCGGTATTAGATACAAATATAGAGAGCTATGATGGAAATGCTCTGACAACTCGTACATTGGTAATTGGTGAGCTGTTTCCCTGTGACAACTCATACACTGGGGAATGGTGAGATGTTTCGTCGTCAGTTGAAAATGGCGGCATTTAACACAAAAGACTAGACTGTAAGGCCCGATGTCGACCCTGCATCAACGTCCCACAAATGCCAACATATATCAAAGACCAAAAGGTCTGTACAGGGGGCGGGCCTCGGGGACGAAACGTCCACCAGCAGAATCTCGCCATATACAGGTAAAAATTACAACACATATAAGGGAAGTAGGAAGAGGTGCCGACATACTAGCACAGCCACATGACTTCACAGTATAGTCTTCCGGTTAACCTATTCTAAAGCACATGCCAAGAATCTAAGGATTCGTGGTATGTGTTGTATCTCAGGTACGCTTTTATTGTACCTGTTCGTGTGGCAACTTGGATGATATGACCACACGACCCCTAGCAACGGCATAAGCGGTATTAGATACAAATATAGAGAGCTATGATGGAAATGCTCTGACAACTCGTACATTAGTAATTGGTGAGCTGTTTCCCTGTGACAACTCATACACTGGGGATTGGTGAGCTGTTTCGTCGTCAGATGAAAATGACCGCATTTAACACAAAATACTAGTCTGTAAGGCCCGATGTCGACCCAGCATCAACCTCCCACAAATGCCAACATATATCAAAGACCAAAAGGTCTGTAAAGGGGGCAGGCCTCCGGGACTAAACTTCCACCAGCAGAATCTCGCCATATACAGGTAAAAATTACAACACATATAAGGGAAGTAGGAACAGGTGCCGACATACTGGCAGAGCCACATGACTTCACAGTATAGTCTTCCGGTTAACCTATTCTAAAGCACATACCAAGAATCTAACGATTCGTGGTATGTGTTGTATCTCAGGTACGCTTTTATTGTACCTGTTCGTGTGGCAACTTGGATGATATGACCACACGACCCCTAGCAACGGCATAAGCGGTATTAGATACAAATATAGAGAGCTATGATGGAAATGCTCTGACAACTCGTACATTGGTAATTGGTGAGCTGTTTCCCTGTGACAACTCATACACTGGAGATTGGCGAGCTGTTTCGTCGTCAGATGAAAAAGAAGACATTTAACACAAAATACTAGTCTGTAAGGCCCGATGTCGATCCAGCATCAACCTCCCACAAATGCCAACATATATCAAAGACCAAAAGGGTCTGTACAGGGGGCTGGCCTCGCGGACGAAACGTCCACCAGCACAATCTCGCCATATACAGGTAAAAATTACAACACATATAAGGGAAGTAGGAAGAGGTGCCGACACACTAGCAGAGCCACATGACTTCACAGTATAGTCTTCCGGTTAACCTATTCTAAAGCACATACCAAGAATCTAACGATTCGTGCTATTTGTTGTATCTCAGTTACGCTTTTATTGTACCTGTTGATGTGGCAACTTGGATGATATGACCACACGATCCCTAGCAACGGCATAAGCGGTATTAGATACAAATATAGAGAGCTATGATGGAAATGCTCTGAAAACTCGTACATTGGTAATTGGTGAGCTGTTTCCCTGTGACAACTCATACACTGGGGATTGTTGAGCTGTTTCGTCGTCAGATGAAAATGACCGCATTTAACACAAAATACTAGTCTGTAAGGCCCGATGTCGACCCAGCATCAACCTCCCACAAATGCCAACATATATCAAAGACCAAAAGGTGTGTAAAGGGGACAGGCCTCGGGGACTAAACTTCCACCAGCAGAATCTCGCCATATACAGGTAAAAATTACAACACATATAAGGGAAGTAGGAACAGTGCCGACATACTGGCAGAGCCACATGACTTCACAGTATAGTCTTCCGGTTAACCTATTCTAAAGCACATACCAAGAATCTAACGATTCGTGGTATGTGTTGTATCTCAGGTACGCTTTTATTGTACCTGTTCATGTGGCAACTTGGATGATATGACCACACGACCCCTAGCCACGGCATAAGCGGTATTAGATACAAACATAGAGAGCTATGATGGAAATGCTCTGACAACTCGTACATTGGTAATTGGTGAGCTGTTTCCCTGTGACAACTCATACACTGGGGATTGGTGAGCTGTTTCGTCGTCAGATGAAAATGACGGCATTTAGCACAAAAGACTAGTCTGTAAGGCCCGATGTCGACCCAGCATCAACCTCACACAAATGCCAACATATATCAAAGACCAAAAGGTCTGTACAGGGGGCGGGCCTCGGGGACGAAACGTCCACCAGCAGAATCTCGCCATATACAGGTAAAAATTACAACACATATAAGGGAAGTGGGAAGAGGTGCCGACATACTGACTGCGTCACATGACTTCACAGAATAGCCTTCTGGTTAACCTATTCTAAAGCATATACCAAGAATCTAACGATTCGAGATATGTGTTGTATCTCAGGTACGCTTTTATTGTACCTGTTCATGTGGCAACTTGGATGATATGACCACACGGCCCCTAGCACCGGCATAAGCGGTATTAGATACAAATCTAGAGAGCTATGATGGAAAATGCTCTGACAACTCGCATATTGGTAATTGGTGAGCTGTGTCGCTGTGACAACTCGTACACTGGGGATTGGTGAGCTGTATCGTCGTCAGATGAAAATGACGGCATTTAACACAAAAAACTAGTCTGTAAGGCCCGATGTCGACCCAGCATCAACTTCCCACAAATGTCAACATATATCAAAGACCAAAAGGTCTGTACAGGGGGCGGGCCTCGGCGACGAAACGTCCACCAGCAGAATCTCGCCATATACAGGTAAAAATTACAACACATATAAGGGAAGTAGGAAGAATTGCCGACATACTAGCAGAGCCACATGACTTCACAGTATAGTCTTCCGGTTAACCTATTCTAAAGCACATACCTAGAATCTAAGGATTCGTGGTATGTGTTTTATCTCAGGTACGCTTTTATTGTACCTGTTCATGTGGCAACTTGGATGATATGACCACACGACCCCTAGCCACGGCATAAGCGGTATTAGATACAAACATAGAGAGATACGATGAAAATGCTCTGACAACTCGTACATTGGTAATTGGTGAGCTGTTTCGCTGTGACAACTCATACACTGGGGATTGGTGAGCTGTTTCGTCGTCAGATGAAAATGACGGCATTTAGCACAAAGGACTAGTCTGTAAGGCCCGATGTCGACCCAGCATCAACCTCACACAAATGCCAACATATATCAAAGACCAAAAGGTCTGTACAGTGGGCGGGCCTCGGGGACGAAACGTCCACCAGCAGAATCTCACCATATACAGGTAAAAATTACAATACATATAAGGGAAGTAGGCAGAGGTGCCGTCACACTGGCAGAGCCACATGACTTCACAGTATAGTCTTCCGGTTAACCTATTCTAAAGCACATACCAAGAATCTAACGATTCGTGGTTTGTGTTGTATCTCAGGTACGCTTTTATTGTACCTGTTCATGTGGCAACTTGGATGATTTGACCACACGATCCCTAGCAACGGAATAAGCGGTATTAGATACAAATATAGAGAGCTATGATGGAAATGCTCTGACAACTCGTACATTGGTAATTGGTGAGCTGTTTCCCTGTGACAACTCATACACTGGGGAATGGTGAGATGTTTCGTCGTCAGATGAAAATGGCGGCATTTAACACAAAAGACTAGTCTGTAAGGCCCGATGTCGACCCTGCATCAACGTCCCACAAATGTCAACATATATCAAAGACCAAAAGGTCTGTACAGGGGGCGGGCCTCGGCGACGAAACGTCCACCAGCAGAATCTCGCCATATACAGGTAAAAATTACAACACATATAAGGGAAGTGGGAAGAGGTGCCGACATACTGGCAGAGCCACATGACTTCGCAGTATAGTCTTCCGGTTAACCTATTCTAAAGCACATACCAAGAATCTAACGATTCGTGATATGTGTTGTATCTCAGGTACGCTTTTATTGTACCTGTTCATGTGGCAACTTGGATGATATGACCACACGGCCCCTAGCACCGGCATAAGCGGTATTAGGTACAAATCTAGAGAGCTATGATGGAAATGCTCTGACAACTCGTATACTGGTAATTGGTGAGCTGTTTCGCTGTGACAACTCATACATTGGCGATTGGTGAGCTGTATCGTCGTCAGATGTAAATGACGGCAATTAACACAAAAGATTAGTCTGTAAGGCCCGATGTCGACCCAGCATCAACTTCCCACAAATGCCAACATATATCAAAGACCAACAGGTATGTACAGGGGACGGGCCTCGGGGACGAAACCTCCACCAGCAGAATCTCGCCATATACAGGTAAAAATTACAACACATATAAGGGAAGTAGGAAGAGGTTCCGACATACTAGCAGAGCGACATGACTTCACAGTATAGTCTTCCGGTTAACCTATTCTAAAGCACATACCAAGAATCTAACGATTCGTGGTATGTGTTGTATCTCAGGTACGCTTTTATTGTACCTGTTCATGTGGCAACTTGGATGATATGACCATATGGCCCCTAGCGCCGGCATAAGCGGTTTTAGATACAAATATAGAGAGCTATGATGGAAATGCTCTGAAAACTCGTACATTGGTAATTGGTGAGCTGTTTCGCTGTGACAACTCATACACTAGGGATTGTTGAGCTGTTTCGTCGTCAGATGAAAATGACCGCATTTAACACAAAATACTAGTCTGTAAGGCCCGATGTCGATCCAGCATCAACCTCCCACAAATGCCAACATATATCAAAGACCAAAAGGTGTGTAAAGGGGGCAGGCCTCGGGGACTAAACTTCCACCAGCAGAATCTCGCCATATACAGGTAAAAATTACAACACATATAAGGGAAGTAGGAAGAGGTGCCGACATACTAGCAGAGCCACATGACTTCACAGTATAGTCTTCCGGTTAACCTATTCTAAAGCACATACCAAGAATCTAACGATTCGTGGTATGTGTTGTATCTCAGGTACGCTTTTATTGTATCTGTTCATGTGGCAACATGGATGATATGACCGCACGGCCCATAGCCCCGGTATAAGCGGTATTAGATACAAATATAGAGAACTCTGATGGAAATGCTCTGACAACTCGTACATTGGTAATTGGTGAGCTGTTTCTCTGTGACAACTGATACACTGGGGATTGGTGAGCTGTTTCGTCGTCAGATGAAAATGACGGCATTTAACACAAAAGCCTAGTCTGTAAGGCCCGATGTCGACCCAGCATCAAATTCCCACAAATGCCAACATATATCAAAGACCAAAAGGTCTGTACAGGGTGCGGGCCTCGGGAAGGAAACGTCCACCAGCACAATCTCGCCATATACAGGTAAAAATTACAACACATATAAGGGAAGTAGGAAGAGGTGCCGACATACTAGCAGAGCCACATGACTTCCCAGTATAGTCTTCCGGTTAACCTATTCTAAAGCACATACCATGAATCTAACGATTCGTGGTTTGTGTTGTATCTCAGGTACGCTTTTATTGTACCTGTTCATGTGGCAACTTGGATGATATGACCATATGGCCCCTAGCGCCGGCATAAGCGGTTTTAGATACAAATATAGAGAGCTCTGATGGAAATGCTCTGACAACTCGTACATTGGTAATTGGTGAGCTGTTTCTCTGTGACAACTCATACACTGAGGATTGGTGAGCTGTTTCGTCGTCAGATGAAAATGACGGCATTTAACACAAAAGCCTAGTCTGTAAGGCCCGATGTCGACCCAGCATCAAATTCCCACAAATGCCAACATATATCAAAGACCAAAAGGTCTGTACAGGGTGCGGGCCTCGGGAAGGAAACGTCCACCAGCACAATCTCGCCATATACAGGTAAAAATTACAACACATATAAGGGAAGTAGGAAGAGGTGCCGACATACTAGCAGAGCCACATGACTTCACAGTTTAGTCTTGCCGTTAACCTATTCTAAAGCACATACCAAGAATCTAAGGATTCGTGGTATGTGTTGTATCTCAGGTACGCTTTTATTGTACCTGTTCATGTGGCAACTTGGATGATATGACCACACTACCCCTAGCAACGGCATAAGCGGTATTAGATACAAATATAGAGAGCTATGATGGAAATGCTCTGAAAACTCGTACATTGGTAATTGGTGAGCTGTTTCCCTGTGACAACTCATACACTGGGGATTGGTGAGCTGTTTCGTCGTCAGATGAAAATGACCGCATTTAACACAAAATACTAGTCTGTAAGGCGCGATGTCGACCCAGCATCAACCTCCCACAAATGCCAACATATATCAAAGACCAAAAGGTCTGTAAAGGGGGCAGGCCTCGGGGACTAAACTTCCACCAGCAGAATCTCGCCATATAGAGGTAAAAATTACAACACATATAAGGGAAGTAGGAAGAGGTGCCGGCATACTGGCAGAGCCACATGACTTCACAGTTTAGTCTTCCGGTTAAACTATTCTAAAGCACATACCAAGAATCTAACGATTCGTGGTATGTGTTGTATATCAGGTACGCTTTTATTGTACCTGTTCATGTGCCAACTTGGATGATATGACCACACGGCCTCTAGCACCGCCATAAGCGGTATTAGATACAAACATAGAGAGCTATGATGGAAATGCTCAGAGAACTCGTACATTGGTAATTGGTAGGCTGTTTCGCTGTGACAACTCATACATTAGGGATTGGTGAGCTGTTTCGTCGTAAAATGAAAATGACGGCATTTAACACAAAAGACTAGTCTGTAAGGCCCGATGTCGACCCAGCATCAACTTCCCACAAATGCCAACATATATCAAAGACCAAAAGGTCTGTACAGGGGGCGAGGGGTAGTAATGGCGGCTCTCTGCCTTCCCAAACCAGGCTAAACTGACTAAGTCAGAAAAACGCCCTGAACAGCAAAAACCGAGAAATAATTCTAAACTTTCACCACAGGTATTTGTCAGAAGTATTCACAAAATATATTACACAGAAATCAGAGCTAATATCAGCTGAAATACGCAGAAATAGACAAATTCTCGGAGCGAAGTGAAAAACACGTCCGACTCCCAATCTCTCTACATCCGGGCTCCCCATCCAAAAGATTGATGTCTGGCTGGCTGTATGGCTGTTATCCAAATAAGGTTCAGTTTTCACATTAAATGTTTTTGATCTGTCTTTCTCTTCAATGAATTCAGTTTTTAGTTCGTACAAGTCTTCAGTTGGTACAAGTCTTTCACCCTAACATAATGTAGGGTCACCCACAGCTGTCTCTCCCGCCAATCACATCACCTGGATTCAACAATCAGAATTGCATTGAGCAGCTGCCTTAAATGCAGGTGGGCCCTGGCACACTTGTGTAATGCGTTCACTATACCAGGCGCTGAATCACAATTCCCAAGAAGTCCCGCTCTTCTATCTTCAGAAGTAAGCTTCACCACACCCCATAACTTTATCTCACCAACCAATAGAGTAAATTGGATTAATTATTATCAAGTAATGCATGTATATATTTGAGATTTTATTATTATTAGTCCACCGTTTATGTAAGTGCCTCACTGAAATTTTCTGTTTTAATTTCAGTGTATAAAATACTTGTGGTATTTGAATTTAGTGAGTACATATATTCCCTGTGCTATGTTAAGGGAGAGAGAGAATTGGGTAGACAATCACTCTTACTCACAGGGTGCCTCCCCCCGTCATCTATCCAATGCTGTTGAGGCCGAAATAAAAAAAAATACTTGTTTGTAGTAACCTTTACCTATACTTCTAACTTGGGGACCATATTCTAAGTTAACTGCAATTTCTGATTACCTTTTCAATCCGTCGATTTCCTGAACTTGAATGCTTATTTACTGCTAGCGTTATTTTCTGCCAATATGGTACCTTTTTAATGATAATTCTCAAGTGGCCAGATCAAACTTTCCATGTGTCAAATAACAGCAGGAGACAAGTAGGCAAGTCTTTGAAAAAGTGAACATTTTTCTTCTTTCTGCAGCCAAATATGTAAATAACTGTTACATTTGTAAATCTGCAGACAGATATAATGTGATAACTATCACACAGTAGTCTGACAACTCTTCTGTGGACAACTTTATTGTGATCAATTACACACACCAGTCTGCTAGGTTTTCCGCGGATAGATATATTGCAATTAATGTTATATATTAGTATGACAACTATTTTGCAGATAGATATATAGTACTAAATGTTCTATATTAGCATGACAACTATTTTACATACAGATGTATAGTACTAAATGCTATATACTAGTGTGACAACTATTCTACAGATTTTGTTGTACTAAATGTTATATACTAACTAGTATGACAGCTCTTCTGAAGACAGATATATAATGCTAAATGTCAAATACAAGTATGACAACTATTTTGCAGACAGATATATTGTAATGAATGTTATGACAACTATATACAGGTGTTAAATACCAGTATGACAACTTCCCTGCAGACAGATATATAGTACTAAATGTTCCATACTATTAGAAAACTATTCTGCAGACATATATTGTAATAACGGTTTTGATAACTATTCTGCAGACATATGTTGTAATAAATGCTATGTACTGGTATGCCAACTTTTCTGCAGATAGATATATGGTACTAAATGTTATATAATTGTATGACAGCTGGGAATCTTTCAGAACCAACGGAAAGTTGCCTCTCTGCTCTTGAAGCTCCTGCGCTATTGGGGTTACCAAATCGTCCATTTTCTTAAATTTTCTGCTATTAGGCAGACGACGAACGTCCAAAAAAATATCTGAATTCATGAGAATGATTACGGGTTGTTTCAGCTGCAGCTGTTTTGACAGTGTTGTAACCTGATCTGGTGTAGCAGTAGCGGTCATGGCAAGGTGAGCAGCATTCGGGGAAATATAAATCAATTCCGATAATCCGCTAAATTCTTTCCTAAACTTCCCTTCCCTAAAAAGTATAAAATCATTCAAAAAATACTAATCTTGAACTTTGATGCTACATATAAAAAAAAAGAGTGGTGGTAAATAAAGTAAAATATTGTGTAAAAGGGATAGACTCGTACATGATTCATATATGGTTGATGATATCATTGATGATAGGATTGAATGCACAAAAGTAATGACAAACGAGAATAGTTAAAGCAAAAAATGAGGAGTGATCAATAGCGATGCAGTATTGTCCCCAGCCGGAATTGAACGGACATCTTCCCATGACTAAGTCTGGTATGTAATACCAGTTGTACTACAGACTTTCCAACAACACCATGATCGTAGAGAAGGCAAGCGAAGAATTTGTGAAGATGAACTGAATGAGGACTTTCTCATCCACCACATCCACGTCTTTCTCATCCACCACATCCAAATCTTTTTCTCATCCACCACATTCATTCACTATGGCATCTGAATCTAGTCATCTAACACAGCCAAATATCTCCCTCATCTAGCACATGCATATTTAGTCATCTAGCTCATCTGAATCTGGTCCTCATCCAGGAAATCTGAATCTATTCCTCATCTAGAGCATCTGAATTTAGTTTTCATCTAGCACATCTGAATCTAGTCCTCATCTAGGAGATCCAAACAGTCATCATCTAGCGCATCCAAATCTATTCCTCATCTAGGACATCCAAATCTAGTCCTCATCCGGAATAACTTAATCTAGTTTTCATCTGGCACATCCATATCTGTTTCTCATCTAGGACATCTGAATCTAGTCCTCATCTGGTCCATCTAGCTGGGATAACTTTAGTGTTCAGATCATAGACGTCGTCTATCCATCTACCAAGGATTCCTCATTTGGATTTGAGGGAAAAATCAGAGAGCGGGAACTATTCAAGATGCTAGAACTTCGGTCAGTGTTTCCGTATGGTTTAAATGATGTCAATGGGTTCGGCAATGTTACAAACCGCCGCTCAAATATATCCAATATTACCAAGCTATTTAAAGTCCATCAACGGAGACATCGTAGTCATGGTTGGAAAAAGTTTAATAGTTCGATGATTCACTATCATATCACTTTAAATTACTTAGTGGGTTTAACTAACACACCCAATAGTATACATAGCTTACGTACAGTTCTGTATGCCTTACCTCTGAGAGCTTTGAGTCATATAGCCAGAGATATACAGCAATCTGCGTCTTCAGGAAATATAAATACCACCCCAAGTCGCTAAAGTATGTCAAGATAAAGCGTATTTTCGGTTGTATCGTCCAGTGAACGTAATCGAAACATCACAAGCTCGGCTTTTCTTGAAACTCAACTACTCAGATAAAGGACTGGACTCAATTTATCAACGCAACGCTATACCAAACTAGTTTAAGTTCACAGAACCTCATTGCATTTCATATCAGTATATTAAATCTATAGCCACCAAAATATTCAGTTACTCTAATGCTGTCAATGAGTTTGACTGGAACTTATGCACGTCAGCAGGCTATAGTTATGATTGTGAATGGCCGAACTGTATCTATACACCATGCAAATATGTTGGGACTGGTAACCTTGATGTGGTGAGTGATAAGGACCTAAAATTACTGCTGATGAAAGGCCCGTAATATAAAGAGTCGATAAGAATAAATTTGAAGGCCGATTACAAGATAGCCCTGTCTGCATTGGAACAGTACGTAATTGATTGGTCTGAGCGAGAAAAATGAACCTACAGTATTCGCTGATTGGCTGGACATTCCGCCATATTGTCAGAAGTACTCTTCCCCAAGCAAAACAAGTACTGAGAAACCTTCGTTCGCAAGAAGTTCTATCAAATCTACAGAGTAAATTCGTCATAGTCCCAGCAGACAAAGCTCCAAATAATATAATATTCATATGTAAATATTACTATTACCAGGTGCTGGTAAAAGAATTGAGTGTAAATGTATCATCATCAAATACGCCTACTTGCTCCCAAACTGCATTTACTCTGGAAAATTTATTTAACAATCATAAAACGTTTCTCAGGCAAAGACGTAGTTGTCTTCCCACCAATCATAATGACATACCAAAAGTATACTGGACTCCCAAAAGTATACTGAACTCCCAAAATGCATAAATCACCATAAAAAGCTAGATTCATAGCTGGTTCTAGAAGCTGCACCACTAAGCAACCCTAGTGAGCCCTTTAGGGGGTAAAGGCGTTTTGTTAAAGGTATTGCGCCAATATTTCTAAAAACTCTGGCGTTGAATGTATATGGATATTGAGACACTCAAAATGTCTTACGGAAGAACTTGATGCTAAAGGTCACGTAAAGACAAGTATCCACATGGGATTTCTCGACTCTCTATACTACAATCCCTCGTCAGAGAGAGAGAGAGAGAGAGAGAATTAAGGTTTAACGTCGCATTCAGCAATATTTCAGCTTTACAGCGACGATCAAACAAAAATCTAAGGATTCAATTCAACAACGCCTAGCTGCTCGATAAAAAGTATCTCTTAAAATCTATGCAGTCTATGAGAATATGTTTCACCGTGACATGGAATACACCTTGGGACAGGCTCATGTTTTAGTAAATATTCATGGGTTAATCGTGTATGACCGATCCTGCATCGTCTAATCATGGCCTGATCGAAACGTTTCTGACTGTTTAGATGCATGTAACCAACAGTTTTTTGGAACTCGTGAAGTTTGTTATTATCCATAGTATCCCATAAAGATTGAAACAGCTTACTTACATACGCGCATATAGATGGTCTGAAATTGCTGTATGGGATTCCAACAGGATCAACTTCTTCATCTAGAGCTGTCTTAGCCAATCTATCAGCTTCAGTACTGGCATTTTTTTTTAATTTATATATTTATTTCCGAACTTTCACAGACATATCTCGGATATATATACAGTTCATGAAATCAGCACACATGAGCATAAGCGAATCAAGTCATTTGAATGTCAATCACTATCTAAACAAAAGATGAAACATTGACCACCGGGCATTAAAATCTTCCCATTTACAATTGGTATCGGCAATGCACTTTTCTACAGAGTACTGGAAACGTAAATCGTTCTCAACCCCTTGTATATGTACCCTTTGTCCCTTCGTCCTTTGCCTATATATGTGGTATTTTACCATGATTATTATTACATTAATAATTTTTGATCCAGAGGCTTGTACACCAAATAGAACTTTTTCTAATGTCAAATCTAGTCTTATACCAGTCGTTTCCCAAATCCATGATTGAAAGTTTGACCACAGAGACGACGTGTATCTACATGTCCACAATAAGTGTGTTATCGACTCCGGACATTCCTTACAAAAGGTACATAAATTATCGGTAACATAGTTAATTTTTTGCAAAAATAAGTTCGTGGTAAGAATTCGCGTTAGAATACAGTACTGGAACCACTTTACGTATTGGCATTGATGTCAACGTGACTAGGCACCAAACAAAACACAACATCTGTTGATCAAATCTAGTGTCATATAATTGTAGAATTTTCAAGATGGTGGGAGGAGTTGAATTTCCACTTTTAATCGCTTTAAGGCATGATAGTGAATCCGAGAATATGACATATTTTTTCCTTCTTGTGGATCCAATACCTTCTAAAGCTGTTAATACAGCTTTTGATTCTGCAGTATATATGGAACTTTTACCTGATAAGACGACAGGTTTTAAGTTTGGAACTAAAGATAGTAGCACATGCTACGCTCTCACCGTCTTTAGAACCATCGGTATAAATAGCCTGATGTGATCTGTATTTGTAAATCAAAAAAGATAGAAACCACATGTTCATTCTTGCCGAAAGCATTCTCAACATACGAATCTAATCTGACTAAATGATCAATGGTACTTTATTTTTTTACGGAAACGGCTTGAATATCAGCTAGTTTCTTTTCAGTTTCCAGGTGCCAAACAAGGCGACCATTTATCATGCGTTCCATTGTTTTGCAGACACAGCTAGTCCGTGAAATCGGACAGTAATTACCAGGGTCTGTATAGTCACGACCAGACCTTGGTACTGGTATAAATATGGCATTATGCCATGACGGAAGAAAGTCTTCTCTTGTCCAAAGTCTATTGAATATGCTTAATAGAATTTCTCGAGAAGATTCCGGTAGATGTTTCAAAAGCTGATAATGAATATTATCAGGGCAAAACCAGTCATTATTAAAAGTCTCATTAAGAGACTGCTTGTAGTTTTTGTGAACAAAGCTTTTCAAACTCGGGCCAGTTTGCGTTCTTGAAATTAAACCTTGTGGAGTGAGGGTCATCAGCAGAATGAACAGCTTTTATGACGGTGGGAAAGTGATCACTTCCACAATGGTCATCATGAACAGACCAGGAAAATTCTTAAAGAATAGCCAGGTCGCAAAGTGAGATATCTAATCCTGAATAGGTTTCATGAGCTGAGGACAAATGTGTATAAGAACCATCATGAAAAATACACAAAGAATTATTTGATATAAAATTTTCAAGAATTTTACCTTGAAGTTCACTAAGCCGGAGGCTACAAGAAGAAGGTATGTACACTGTGCATAATATGAAAACAGACCAAGAAAATTCTTCAAGAATAGGAAGGTCGCAAAGTAAGATATCTAATGCTGAATAGGTTCCAGGAGCTGAGGACCATCATTAAAAACACACAAAGAATTATTTGATATAAAATTTTCAAGAATTTTACCTTTACAATTGTCTTCATTATCCCACAGGATATTACGACCGTTAAAATCACCCATCTAATATTAAACAAGGTTTCGGGACCTGATCGTAAAGTTCACTAAGCCGGAGACTACCAGAAGAAGGTATGTAAACTGTGCATAATGTGAAAACAGAATTCAAGGTAATACGAACTACTATAGCTTGTAAATCTGTCACTAAATCAACAGGACTGAGTAAAACACCCATTTTAACCAATATTGAAGAGCCGCCTGTAGCTTTTCCATTTTCGTCTAAAGCGTAGGAATGATAAGGTGTGTATTGGCGAAATTTAAATTTATCTTTATCTGCTTTCTTCCGAAAGGTCTCGTTAAGACAAAAAGCTGATGGTTTATAATCTTGAGTTAATAATTGGAGTTCATTCAAATTTGGCCAAACTTCTCTGCAATTCCACTGAATGATAGTTGGTGACGGAGCCATTTTTAGTCTGTATAAAGAAATAAAATACAAAACTGCCCAAGCCAAGATATATAAGGTTAACTTAGCGTATGCTAACGTTTTATTTTTGGGTAATTCTTTTTGAACTTTCTTTTTACTTTTCATGTGTTCTCTCTCATCTTTTCTACTTTTCTTCTTATAAACTTCTTTCTCTCTCTCTTGCCCCGACAAGTCCTTGGACCTTTGGCTCAAGGAAGTCTCACCTTTTCACAGACGATCATTACACTCAACATACCCCTCATCAGAAAGCATGGATGACTCGTTGGTAGGAGTGGAGGTAGTATCGACTAATTTAGGTTTTTTCCCTGTTTTGATATCAAGGGTATTCTCTTTTTCCTCCTTTTTCTGATTCGAGGTAGTTTTATTACTACAAGACTGTTGATTATTTTCTTCCTCTGTGAATTCATTCGTTGCTTCCCCATTCGGTGTAAAGTTTACATCTGCACCAGAGTGAATAGGATTAATGAAGGAATCCACAGACTGCACAAGTGCATCCTGACTCGACACACGACCAGCATCCGGTAAGTTGTCACCCTTCAATTCAACATCTCCAGGAGACAAAACGATGTCAACAGTTTTAGTCTGATCAGAAGCAGACTTCTGATCATCTGTCTCGGCTTCTACACCATCGCAAACCTCACTATCACTGACATCTTCATCTTCCGAACCACAACCTTCTTCTCGTCAAAGAGAGACTCGTAGTGGTTTGAGGTTTTCTCGTTGCTCTCGGCGGAGACTATCCTCTGGTGACGTTTGGTGTACTTGCCATCAGGGCCTACAGTCTTCCATAAGTCTTGAGCTTGATGATTTTTTCCGCTAGAGAGCCTCGGCATAAAGTCCCTTTCGAACTTCTGCGGGCGGAACAGGGCGAGGACCTGAGGAATCATCTTTTTCATTGTTAGCTACGCTATCGCCAGGAACCTTTTTGGCCTTTGGTCAGGTTTTTTTAAAGTGTCCTTAATCATGACAAATCAGGCATTTATTTTTCAAAGGACATCTCGAGTTCATGTAATCTTCTTATCCACAAGTATAACATGTTTTTACCAAACAGGAAGTCTCATACCTCCAACTAAAATAGAAGAAGGAAGAGCACGTTTGAATTTCGACATCCAAAATTCTTCGAACACCTGTCTCAACCTCTCTATCAAACGAATAGAACTCTTTCTGTATAGAGAGAACATCACCATAGAATTCAAATGCAGTTCTGATCGCAGAATCTGGGAAATCGCATGGTACTTTCATCTTTACTAGCAATTTCCCTGGATCTATTTCTTCAAAATGGCCACGAACGCGAATGCCTTCCAGCATTAGGCGAATTTTGCCAATTTCATTTGCTAGTGTGACGTTCCACAGGGTATTTGATACCTGTACCAGACCTGTAAGGACTGACCGTCCTGATCCAACAGTATCTTTTAATGCGCGCTATAAATCAATCGCATTAGCGTTCTCTAAACCTTTAAGTTTTAGGCTCAGTGACCTATCAAACTTTCTAAACGCCATAGTGAAGGAAACAAAATCAAAGTTCTACTAGGGAGTCTCAATGCAAATACAAACTACAAATAGTATTACCCACAAACCCCAACAGTGTGTCTTCCCACAGAGTAAACATTGACTACCCCCCCCCCCGAGGGCCTCACTCCAAAGGTGAGAGAGAGAATTAAGGTTTAACGTCGCATTCAGCAATATTTCAGCTATATAGCGACGATCAAACAAAATTCTAAGTAATCAATTCAAAAACTCGGTAAACTAATGCGTTAAAACAGGTACAACATTAAAATTTGTACAACAAACCAATCTCTCCGAAATAACCTAAAATACAATCCTCTTTCACTCTGCTAAAAAGATCTTCCAGCGTAGCTGCTCGATAAAAAGGAGAGAGAGAGAGAGAGAGAATTAAGGTTTAACGTCGCATTCAGCAATATTTCAGCTATATAGCGACGATCAAACAAAATTCTAAGTAATCAATTCAAAAACATTAAAATTTGTACAACAAACCAATCTCTCTCAAATAACCTAAAATACAATCCTCTTTCACTCTGCTAAAAAGATCCTCCAGCGTAACCGCTCGATAAAAAGTATCTCTTACAGTCTTAAAATCTATGCAGTCTATGAGAATATGTTTCACCGTGAGATCTTCATGGCAAGGTATACACCTTGGAACCGGCTCCTGTTTTAGTAAATATTCATGAGTAAATCGTGTGTGACCGATCCTACATCGTCTAATCATGGCCTGGTCGAAACGTTTATGACTGTTCAAGTGAGTATAACTAACCGTTTTTTTTGAACTCGTGAAGTTTGTTATTATCCATAGTATCCCATAAAGATTGAAACAGCTTTCTTACATAAGCGCAGATAGATGGTCTGAAATCGCTGTATGGTATTCCAACAGGGTCAACTTCTTCATCTAGAGCTGCCTTAGCCAATGTATCAGCTTCAGTGTTGCATTTGATGTCAACGTGACTAGGCACCCAACAAAACAAAATATCTATCTTTTGATCAAATCTGGTGTCATATAATTGTAGAATTTCCAAGATGGTGGGATGAGCGGAATTTCCATTTTTAATTGCTTTAAGGCATGACAGTGAATCTGAGAATATGACATATTTATTCCTTCTAGTGGATCCAATACCTTCTAAAGCTGATAATACAGCTTTTGCTTCTGCAGTAAATATGGAACTTTTACCTGGCAGTTGATACGTTTTAGTTTTGGAACTAAAGATAGTAGTACATGCTACTCTCTCACCATCTTTAGAACCATCTGTATAAATAGCCTGATGTGAACTGTATTTCTCTCTCGGTAGACCAAATTCTTGTGTATACACGAGCTGGCTCGTGTCTGCCTTTTTATATTTAGTCAGTGAAATATCTACTTCTGGCGTGGCTAACTGCCATAGTGGAGTTGGCAAGAGCTCGTTAGGTAAAATCTGACTAACTTTAATACCAGCTGCTACAAGGTGTGGTTTCATACGGATTCCAAGAGGTGGAATAATCGAGGGTTTCTTTAAAAAGAGATCTGCGTACTGATTACAAAGTTGTAATGTTCTCTCAATATGGTGCATACTTTTCCCACTACACGATATATTGAAATCGTCTACAAAAAGTGAGCCATCAATTGATTGCCAAGCTCTTGATCTTGATACTAAACAGAGTAGTGGACAAAATACTGCCCTGTGGGACACCCTGGTCTTGATCAAAATGATCAGATATAGTTGTATCCAAACGAATTTGGAATTGTCTATCATTCAAAAAGTTGGAAATAAAAACGGGTAAACGACCTTTTAATCCCATCTTTTGAAGATCTTTAAGAATCCCGTATTTCCATGTAGTATCGTAGGCTTTTTCTAAATCAAAGAAGATAGAAACCACATGTTCGTTCTTGGCGAAAGCATTATTAACATACGAATCTAATCTGACTAAATGATCAATGGTACTTCTATTTTTTTCGGAAACCAGCTTGAATATCAGTAAGTTTCTTTTCAGTTTCCAGGTACCAAACAAGGCGATCATTTATCATGCGTTCCATTGTTTTGCAGACACAACTAGTCAGTGAAATCGGACGATAATTACCAGGGTCTGTATGGTCACGACCAGGCATTGATACTGGTATAACTATGGCAGTGTGCCATGACGGAGGAAATTCTTCTCTATACCAAAGTCTATTGAATATTTGTAATAGGATTTCTAGAGATGATTCCGGTAGATGTTTCAAAAGCTGATAATGAATATTATCAGGGCCTGCAGCAGAATCATGAGCTTTCGTAAGAGAAGCATGAAGTTCTTCAATTGTAAACGAAGCGCTATAGCCTTCATGGTGACCGGAGGTGAATTTAATTTATTTTTTCTCTTTTTTTTGGAAACTTTGAAATTTAGGTACATAATTTTCTGATGAAGAGTTTTTGGCAATTGTTTCTCCTAATTTATTTGCAATTTCTACTCTGTCAGTAATCACCTGATTTCCATCGTTGAGATGATGAACGCTGGACTTGGAGCTTTTACATTTTATTCTTTGAATCATATTCCAAACTTTTGTTATTGGAGTATGAGTATTTATCTTAGAAACATAATTTCTCCAAGAACCACGTTTATTCCGTTTCATGATTCTACGAGCTTTAGCTCTTGTAACTCTGAGATCTTTCAAATTTTCAGGATTAAGATGTCGGCGGAAATATCGTTCAGCATTTTCTTGCTTCTTTACAGTCATCATTAAACCAAGGTTTCTTAATATGTGCAACTCCTGAAGATGTGGGAATGGTTTGGTTGGCAATTTCTATCAACATATCTGAGAATAGCTGTATAGGATCTGAAGCATCAGCGAAGGAGACTGATTGTAGTTTTTGTGAACAAAGCTTTTCAAACTCGGGCCAGTTTGCTTTCTTGAAATTAAACCTTGTGAAATGAGGGTCATCAGCTGAATGAACAGCTTTTAGGACAGTGGGAAAGTGATCACTTCCACAAAGGTCATCATGAACAAACCAAGAAAATTCTTCAAGAATAGGAAGGTCGCAAAGTGAAATATCCAATGCTGAATAGGTTCCATGGGCCGAGGACAAATGTGTATAAGAACCATCATTAAAAATACACAAAGAATTATCTGATATAAAATTTTCAAGAATTTTACCTTTACAATTGTCTTCATTATCCCAGAGGATATTACGACCGTTAAAATCATCCATCATTAAACAAGGTTTCGGGAGCTGATCGTAAAGATCTTGAAGTTCATTGAGCCGGAGACTATCAGAAGAAGGTATGTACACCGTGCATACTGTGAAAACAGATTTCAAGGTAACTGCTACAGCTTGTAAATCTGTCACTAAATCAACAGGACTGTGTAAACACCCATTCTAACCAATATTGAAGAACCGCCTCTAGCTTTTCCATTTTCGTCTAAAGCTTAGGAATGATAAGGTGTGTATTGGCGAAATTTAAATTTATCTTTATCTGCTTTCTTCAGAAAGGTCTCGTTGAGACAAAAAACTGATGGTTCATAATCTTGAGTTAATAATTGGAGTTGATTTAAATTTGGCCAAACTCCTCTGCAATTCCACTGAACGATAGTTGGTGACTGAGCCATTTTTAGTCTGTATAAAGAAATCATATACAAAACTGTCCAAGCCAAGATATATAAGGTTAACTTAGCGTATGTTAACGTTTTATTTTGGGTAATTCTTTTTTAACTTTCTTTTTATTTTTCATTTGTTCTCTCTTGTCTTTTTTACTTTCTTTCTTATAAACTTCTTTCTCTCTCTCTTGTCCCAACAAGTCCTTCGACCTTTGGTTCAAGGAAGTCTCGCGTTTTAACAGACGATCACTACACTCCTGATACTCATCAGAAAGCATGGATGTATCGTTGGTAGAAGTGGGAGTAGCATCGACTATTTTAGGCTCTTTGCCTGTTTCGCTATCTAGGGAATTCTCTTTCTCCTTTTCCTGATTCGCGGTAGTTTCATTACTACAAGATTGCTGATTACTTTCTTCTTCTGTGAATTCATTCATGACTTCCTCATTCGGTGTAAAGTTTACGTCGACACCCGAGTGAATAGGATTAACGAAGGAATTCACAGACTGCACAGGTGTATCCGGAGCCGACACACCGCCAGTATCCGGTAAGTTGTCTGGAGTCAATGTGTTGCCAACACTTTCAGTCTGATCAGAATCAGACTTCTGATCACCTGACTTCCGATCACCTGGCTCGGCCTCTACACCATCACTGTCATCTTCATCTTCCGAACCACAACCTACCTCCATCTCGTCACCGAGAGGCACGTAGTGGTTTCAGGTTTTCTCATTGCTCCCAGCGGCAACTATCTCCTGATGACGTTTGATAGGTTTGCCATCAGGGCCTACAGTCTTCCATAAATCTATATACTGCTGTTGTTTCTGCTGGACAGCCTCGGCGGAAAGTCTTCCTCGGACTTCTGCGGGCGGAACAGGGCGAGGACCAGAGGAATCACCCTTTCTGCCGTTAGCTACGGTATCTCCAGAAACCTGTTTGGCTTTTGGACAGGTTTTTTAAAGCTGTCCTTCCTGATGACAAATCAGGCATTTATTTTTCAAAGGACACCTCCAGTTCATGTGATCTTCTGAACCACAAGTATAACATGTTTTTACTTGACCGTTATACCATACAGGAAGTCTCATACCTCCAATTAATATAGAAGAAGGAAGAGTACGTTTGAATTTCGACATCCAAATTCTTCGAACTCCTGTCTCAAACTCTCTATCGAAAGAATAGAACTCCTTTTGTACAGAGAGAACATCACCATAAAACGCAAAAGCACTTCTGATCGCAGAATCTGGGAAATCGCATGGTCCTTTCATCTTTACTAGCAATTTCCCTGGATCTATTTCCTCAAAATGGCCACGTTGATCTCCAACACGAATACCTTCCAGCACTAGGCGGGTTTTGGTAATTTCATTTGTGACGTTTCACAGGGTATTTGATACCTGTACTAGACCTTTAAGGATTTTCGGTCCTGATCCAACAGTGTCTTTAAATGCGTGATATATATCAAACGCATTAGCTTTCTCTAGACCTTGAAGCCTTGAAGTTGTAGGCTCAGTGACCTATCATACTTTCCAAAGGCGATAGTGAAAAAAAAAAAATTCAAAGTCCCACTAGGGACTATCAATACCACTACAAACTACAAATAGTGACACGCACAAACCCCAACAGTGAGCCTCCCCACAGAGTAAACATTGAATACTCCCCGATAGAGCCTCACTCCAAAGACGTACACTGTAACCTTTACAACGATACACTGAAACTTCAGGGCCAGGCAGAACAAAAGCCTAGTCCTAAACCCAACGAGTTGCCTGGTTACAACGAGGAACAAAAGAACAGAGAACAAAGGCTAGCGCACAGCTGTACACTCAGGGCTAAGCCTACAACGCACAGCTATATAACTTCGGTATGTTACATGTATTCAACCTACCTCGATTTACACAAATATTATGTGCAAATCGACCTACGTCAAACGGAACGAAAAACGAACCAACTTCAGACTAGATCAAGTCAACAAGGATATATATATATACAACAGCAAAATACGAAATATTTACAGACAGCGAACAAACAGAGAAGAGGGAGACAGAGAAAAAAAACACACCGACCCTCTCGGTCACAAAGACCGAGACGGTAGTAATGGCGGCTCTCTGCCTTCCCAAACCAGGCCAAACTGACTAAGTCAGAAAAACGCCCTGAACAGCAAAAAACTGACAAATAATTCCAAACTTTCACCACAGGTATTTGCCAAACGTTTTCACAAAATATATTACACAAAAACCAGAGTTAAGATCAGCTGAAATCCGCAGAATTAGACAAATTTCTCGGAGCGAAGTGAAAAAAACGTCCAACTCCCAATCTCTCTACATCCGGGCTCCCCCACTCCAAAGGTGAATACAATATATAACCAGTACAACAATACACTCTCTCTGAACCTCAGGTCTCGGCCGAACAATAGCCCAGTTCTAAACCTGGCCCGTTGCCGGGTAAAGCCGAGGAACAAAAGCACAGAGAACAAAAGACTCGCTCAAACCTGTATTCTGAGGGCTAGCCTTCAGCATACACCTTCACCATGTACATGTTTCCAGCCCAGCTCGACGTACGCAGATATGTGCAAATCGACCTAAGCCAAACTGAACGAAAAACGAACCAACTACAAACTAGACCAAAGACGTATACACACCAGCAGAATACGAAATATTTACAGACAGCGAACAAACAGAGAAAAGAGAGAGACAGAAGAAAAACCCACCGACCCTCTCAGTCACAAATTACAACACATATAAGGGAAGTGGGAAGAGGTGCCGACATACTGACTGCGTCATATGACTTCACAGAATAGTCTGCTGGTAAACCTATTCTAAAGCACATACCAAGAATCTATCGATTCGTGATATGGGCTGAAATGTGTGATACAAAGACCGAGATGGTAGTAATGGCAGCTCTCTGCCTTCCCAAACCAGGCCAAACTGACAAAGTCAGAAAAACGCCCTGAACAGCAAAAAACTGAGAAATAATTCCGAACTTTTACCACAGATATTTGCTAAAAGTATTCACAAAATATATTACACAAAAATCAGAGCTAAGATCAGCTGAAATCCGCAGAATTAGACAAATTTCTCGGAGCGAAGTGAAAACACGTGAAAACTCCCGATCTCTCTACATGCCCTGGTACCGTTATACGAAAAGTGCCGATCCCAAAAATTATTGAACTGTCTTTCAGCAGGCGCTTCGGATAATAATTTGCTCATGATCAGCTGCATTCATAAAAACAATGACTTTAACGTCTCCAAAATCTTAGAAATTGTCACAGCAAAAATATAAATACACTGGAAAATGAAGAAATGAAGTGTGAAGAAGCATGGGAATTCCACACTAAGAATTGAATTTTTATCGGATTTGAAGACCCTGAAATGTGAAAAAACACTGGAATTTCCGAGATATAACAGCAAATTCGCTGGAAATGGTGCCCAAAGGAGATGGGAAAAGTTGGAAATTCCAGAGTGAAAAAAATAATTCCAACTGGAATTCCGTTATCTTTTTAGGGTGGGGGGAGGGGGGGGGGTACTGAATTGCGAATTCCAGTATTTCTGGAATTGCAAGCGTGTAGTCCGTCATTCATAATTCAGCCGTCGTCCATTAGAGAATATCCGCGTCCATAATCCAAAGACCTATTCCATATATCAGTATTAGCACCAAATTCAAAAAGACAATCGTAGTATACATAACCTTAGCCTATTGTGGGATACATCAGAGTCGGTAAAAAACGGGAGAAAATGTGAAAACCGGTTTCGGTATCTACAATTGTATCTATCATGGATTATGGATTATTAACAGCGGGTTTTACAGACGAAACGGAGGATACATGATGAAAGCTGAGACTGGTGACTACAGCTCTAATATTCAAAAGTAACTGAATTTATGGTTAGTCTTCTAATAATCCAAACACCCTCTTGAAATTCAATCACTCAAATTGATTTCTTGGCAGTTTTGCCCTTATGTCAATCAGAACTGTGATGTGGAGATAATAAGACACTCGCAGTTATTATCCAACCCAAAACCCCAGTTTTCTAAGTTATCGAAGAGAAACCCATGGTTTTCTAATCGAGAACTACAGTTGAAGGTCAAATACTGGCACCCAAGTTATATCCACCAGACACCACCAATTTAAGTTAATCATGGAGTCTAACAGGTCTTCGTGAGTTAATCGAGTTTCTCTTTCCATCTTCTACATGTAGTTTCTCTTTCTCAATCTGAAGTTTGTCTTTTCTTACCCTGCATTCTCTTTTCTAACCTCAAATTTCATTTCTCTGAGATCAAGTTTTTCTTTCCTTACCAGAAGTTTTTTTCTAAAATTGAGTTTCTCTTTTTTGAAATATGGTTTCTCTTTTCTAACATCGAGTTCCTCTTTTCCAAACTCAAGTTTCTATTTTTCAGCCCCAAGTTTCTCTTTCCCTCTCGAGTTTACCTTTCCAACCTCAAGTACCCACGTTTAGCCACAAGATTCTCTTTTGAACATGGAAAATCATGGTTTGCAGATCAAACCGAAAACTGTGGTTCACGGTTGAAAGCCTTGGTTATGTGAAAGTCAGCTATGCGTTTCTCTTTCACCTTGAGTTTGTATTTTATTTTTTACAATCGGTGAGAAAACCTAAGTTATAAACTTGCAACAGGGTTTCAACTCCACGATTGTCGCACAGTGAAACAGTGAAAAGTCTAAATTTTGAGTTTAGAAATGTTTGCTTCAACCGTTCTTGAACACGAGTTGACTAGTCCAAAAGTCTGACAATTACACGTAAGGCACAGTATGTTGAAGATCCGACTATCCGGATGAGGTTAGGAATCGAGGTTTTACTTTACGACAACCATAAATTCAAAAACCTTAACAGTCGATAACTTGCATTTTCTCGCCGAATGTTTGAATGAAACACGAGGTAAAAAGAAAAACTTGGGGGTTCAAAGAAAACCTAGGTTTTCGTCTTGATAAGTTAACGAAGGGAAAATCGATAGAGAAACTCCTGGTTGTCTTCTAGATCATCTCAGTTTTCATACTCAGACGAGTGAAATTGCTGATTTGAAATCTAATACTACCTAAAAAACACATATATCATGAAGTTTTAGAGGACAAGATTGGGTGTAAATATTTGTGTGGTTCTTGACAATCTTCTGATATTAACAAAGTGGAAATAGGAGCTACATGTATATTGACTCAAAAGTGTCACTTGTGAACAAGTATGGGAAACCTAATATTTTAAAGACAAATTATGGTACTGTAAACATTCAAACTACTGTTCATATTAATCCGTTCCTTGCCGGGTACCATTCGGCTGCCACAGTGTACCCTATTCGTTACAAATATGAAAAAATTTGTCGTTGAACCGATCTGGCATGTCTGTGAAGAGAAAATAAAGGGTAAGATACAGCAGGCTTTCAAGAAATGCACTGATCAGATGTATGCTCATATTAAAAAATTACATGTACATGTATAGTGTACAAACTGAAACGGACAATGAGCAGAAACTTTTGTACATAAGATAAATATAGATTGTCAGACCTGACATCTTAATAAGGGAGACGGTCAGAATTTAGAATTCACCAAACTTCATACAAGTTGTCTAATACACTGACTCATTGTGTCAGAAGAGTATAATGCTGAATCATGACAATTCCATAGGTTGATACAGCTGGGCAGGCTAAATGGAACCTTGTGGACAGTCAAAAGGATGAAACTGTCCCTTCAGTGACCTTCTCTGGGTAAATTGTTTACTACATGGGTAATAAATTTAGGCAGAACATAAATAGAGTGAGAGATAATAAAATGAAAACATTTCCCACGCTGTTCCTTTACCTATATAAGGCTACTACAGAATCTGTTCAGTCATTTCACAACTGACATCATCAACACGTGGACTCGTCATATCGAAACCTATTTCCTCACTTTAAGGACTCGAGGCCCGGGGAATAGGCTCAAACTATCGATATTTTTTTCTTCGCATATTTCAAAAGTTGAAGAATAAACCTGTCAAGTGTTTCTGTTATTTTTCTTAAAAAATGTTTGCAAACGTGAAATTTTAGCTCTAAACAATTCACTGTCTGTGGAAGAACTCTGCGCTGTGGGGATTAGTGCTCATTACTCACAGTCGGTGTTACGGCCTGCTGTGACTTCCGCACCTCGGCTAATTACTTGTAACTGTTATACACACAATTCACGCGCTGGGCTCATTTACTATAATTAGTTGTTTTTCTACTACATTCATGCCGGAGTTTACATAATATTGCATGTGGTATATGCATATATATATGTTGCGAATTTGCGTAATATATTTCATAATACCTCACTCGACATTCTATCAACATATCTTACTTGACAACACAATCATGGGAAGAAAACGTTATAAGGTTACGCCGGTCGCTCATAACAATCTTCAACTACTGAACGAGCGGAACACTGCATGTAGCTGGTACGGCATAAAGTTTTGCTGATATATTCACCATCGTACATATAATTATAAAAAAGGCAAACATTATTCCCGCAAATTGTATACTTTCGCGATAACAGTAAAGTTTTTTAACTCCACACCGGAAATGGCTACGGCCAGTTTTTCCCGTTTGAGGTCTGTAGACTGATCAGTTCCTGTTTTCTTCTCTTTCCTGGAGCTAGACCTTTCTCAGTTGGCAATTAAATCCATGAATGTCCAATTGCCGCAAATCACATCTCTGTAAGCCTTCTATAGAATGCTAATTGGCGGTCGACGTCTACTCAATCACCCGCGGTGAGGGATTTCGGAAGGCGTGAAAACTGATCAACGGGGTATATTCCAGCATAAAAATTCATCTTCGTGACTGGTTTTCTAAACTTTCTCAAAATATATTGTTCCAAAGTGATTAAAGAACGTTTGGTCTATAATCCCTATATGTTGTGTGAGAATATTGTGTCATTATCATGAAGTAGCGGACAATAATTACAGATTATCATCTGAAAAGTAGATTATTTTTGTTTACGCTCTATAGCCGACATAATTTTTTACACGGCAGATACATACAAACTTGCTATTTTTCATCCGATTATGTCAAATTTTGGGGAGCATAATATATACACTACAGTCCGAACGAACGTGTCTCAGTTTTTCAAAATGTTGCCTTGTTTTGAAGTTATTGGAACTTGAAATAGACATTCATTTTGTTTCAAAAGATAAACTTTACAATGCTCTCAAACTTTTTTCTAAGAGTTAAAAAAAAAATTAGACACACTTGTTTGGTTTGAAAGGTTTATTATCACCATGCCAAATCTCGGACTCGTTACTTGTAAAATAATAGGTGGAATTAGCGATATAAAAAAGACATTATTTTTTTGAAATAAACGTAAGAATTAAATTTTTACTTTATTCGAAACGCCGGAATCGTGATCTTTCCAATCATATAAAACATATATATGTATGTGGAGTGGTTGTGATGGAATGAGACAGAATAAACGAGGGTGTCTAATATCAGGTGCTACCCCGGGCCTCGAGTCCTTAAACATAACTTGAATTGTGCAGTGCATCAACCTCCGCTTGGATTTCTTTCTGCAGTATGTCGGACAAAACAACACTCTGCAGAAATGTTGGGTTGGACATCAATCATGCCAGTCCTTTGGTACCGGCACATCTTGAGACATACAGTTCACTGGACTCCTCACCTGTATCTTGCACAACACGATCACCTATGCTGGTTGGGTAAGATAGCCTTTCTATATCCATTTAGAATTGAGAATAACTTGATCGCTGGGTATATAGATCGCTCTGTCATGATTCAACAAATTTTCTAATTAGGCTGACTAATACATGCTGCTACATTTCCCAGCTCAGAGTATATATACTTCACAGGGAGAAATTATGCAATGTTTCCAAAGTCTCTCTGTGAGCTTTGGGTTTTTTAACGTGGAGCGTATACTTTGAATTGGAAACCGTCATATACATGTAATAAGTACATGCATGCTTTCAATCTTTTGATCATTAATCTCTGGAATAAAGTTCTAACGTTGAAAATGTGCATACATTGACTACCATCATAGAACGAGTCAAGCATGCATCACTACCTGGCGTGAATTCAGATATTGGAGTTGATTGGACAGTTGGGGTCCTCGAAAGTGATTAAATCTGTCATAGGAAATCTACTAAACACCGGATAAAAACAGATTAAGCAATCCTGGAGTCTCCATGGTCTGAATAAATTTTGATTTTGTTTCGTTTCAAACATCTGTTCGTAAAACATTGGTTGGACACATAATTTAATGGTTTGTATGTTCCTCCATATACTGCGGCTTGTTTTTACTTGTTCGAGACTGAGTCAACCTAAATATTGGGAAAATTGAAAATTCTTTCAACTTAGTTTCAATTCATTTCATTCCGTAGGATGATTCATTTGAGGCTGAAGGGGGAAAACCCATTCAAAATAAAAACGCGACTCAAATCAATTCCAATCAGTGTTTTTTTTCCTCTCTAAAAAAATAATGTAGGCAAATACTGTAATGTGAAAAGAATGCTATGATGAGATAAAAATGAGTTTAGTAGTAAATTGCATACATGTAGCCATCGCTATCTATACCAACTAAAGTTAGCAAGTTATTCTTAAATACTCATTCCCTTAGAACTGACAAGAGCATGAAGCCTGCTAGAAGGCTCTGTGCTACAATTTCTTTGATCGAAATTATCTGCATACAACCTAGGGAGTCTCAAGGTTGATTTTGAAGTCACAAACAAGGCAATTGCTAATTTGGGGGAAATTACTCGGCTCTCGTGCATACTGCTTGTTGGCACCCTTGGTTTCTCTGAGTTCTACCATTACATGTGTTAATCCTCCCAAAATATTGTCTTTGGTTCCTCTTGACCACTAATTCAATTCAATCCGGTGTATTGTACCAAACGCCCCTGAAGGGCAGTGTACAGTTAAGCTCAGTAATGAGAAGGAATACAATGAAAAAATCTTAACGGCTGAGATATATGCAACAGATTAAGTGACAAAGTGTAGTGCTAGGTAGCATTCAAAACCTATATATGGATAACAACTTCTCGGTTTAATAACGGTACGACGTTTCGGAGAGAGTTTCGTGCTTCGTTCTCAAGCAATTAAAAACCCATATTAGGTGCATAAATGAAGTAGGCTATCAATTGTAAGGCTGTTCGAGCAAATTCCTCTATATATGTTGACAACTAGTTCTACATAATACTGTTATTGCGGAACATAATAGGAATTTGTCACTTTCACTCAAAGTAGCAAATTCAGGATCTTTATTTATAATTGAAGCAAACAGAGAATTTCTAACGGTTGTGTAAATATGACGGTGCATATTAAAGTGAGACTCATCCTCTACCATATTTGGACAAAACGGACAGTCCCTACTGTCTGACGTGCTATTATATGAGTAAAAGTATCTGCCTTTCTCAGTCATCAGACTGTGGTTACTGATACATAGTTTACAAAATGTTCACTGTACTTTAAAATATTAGTGTGCATTAGATAGGGTTCCATTTCACTGGCGGATTTTTCTTTTCTGTATGTTCTGAATTTATTTCCAGTTCCTCTCTTTACACTGTCGTTATTAATAATTCTTTGAAATGCTCATTCATAGCAGTGGTTGCACTCTCTCTACTCCACAGTAATTTATTTGATAATGGATTAATTTGAGAGTTAATAATATTCCAATTACATTTACCTAGTTCGTTGTAAGGAATTTTGATATTATTAAACCTACAGCATTTGTTGTTGGATGACAAGTTTTGTCAAGCCGCATATGCATGAAAAATAAGTCTGCCAGGCAGGGAAAGTGACCATCTGTGCTGATATTTGGTAACTGTAATAAGGATGTCTACTAATAAAGGCTGTTGTCCTAATTCTGCCCTTAACCCCCCACCAGTACCGGGTATCTCTTTCAATATCCAAATAGATGCATGTACATGTACTATATTTTATTGTTCTACTCACAAATATTGATAAATATGGATCATGGGTATGAACTGGGCTAATATGATCCATGAATAAATGAAAATGTGTGTACTGTGTACATCTTGACCATATGCATGTTAAAAACAAGTAGTCCTGGCAAATGTACTTTTACCACATTTTAATTACCATTTTAATGTTAAATTTCACCCCACTAGCTAGGCTTTCCAGCTGAGGTAGCTTGCTCAGATGCTCAGATCATGGAATCCCCAACATCAACCCCAAGCTAGAGCTACATGTACATGTTGGCCCAGACAGAGCCTGAGCATAGGCCACATGACTCCATATATAGTTTAAGGATGTCCGCTGGTGGTAAATCAAAGTAATTAACCTTTTGAATAATGTGTGTTGTTGCATTCATAAATGTGTAATATAAAGAAAAACATATAGGTTGGTGTACATATTTTAGCTGCAGGCAACGTTAAGTGGGCTGACCCATGCTCAATTTGATAACCCAGAAATCATAGGGAATAGCCCTAGTTTTGAAGCATATTCATGAAAAATTCATATAAATAGTATTTAACTTTTTCTTATACTCTAACAGTTTGCAGATAATAACAATGTCTATCAAAATTTATCAAATTGGATGGATGTTGCTCTGCAAAATTCTCGGCTAGAAGGCTTTTAGAGGAAATTCCTTGATGTTTACTGGGTATAGTACAACACACTGTATTTTAACCACAAAGACCTGTCTCTATACCAAATATTATACGATGATTAAAAATTAAACGAGAACTTAACAAGTTTGAAGTTTGATTGGAATTCTGCCGAGCTGTGTTGTTCACGTAGAGATCACATGAGATTGCGCGAGAACTCGCTAGGAGGCATATTTTGAAGCGTTTGAGTGACCATAATGCCAACACAACCAGGGTGGGAATGCAGACAAATGTATATGAATTATCCAGGGACGGATGTGATCCCTACGTGAACAACACAGCTCGGCAGAATTCCAATCAAACTTCAAACTTGGTAAGTTCTCGTTTAATTTTTATTTCTACCTCGCTGTAGTTCACTACAGGATCACATGAGATGTTCAAAGCGGCATATGGTTACGAAAACAAAACCATAATAAACCCAAGTATCACCAAAGTAATACTCTTTTATTCTTTGAGTAAAACGCCAAAATTGGTGATTTCCAAGTTATATGCAGATTCGCAGAATCACATGATTTAATTGCCACAGTACAAAAGGACTCGCATACGTATTATGATTCATCTCAGAAGTGTATCAGTAACGAATATAAAAGTTAACGGTTACTCAAAACAAACCGGCCAAACCGACCTGGTTCATAAACCGGTTTCTGATAGTATTTTGCAAAAGTAGACTCTTGACGCCAGCCTGCCGTTTTCATAATAGTCTGAATGGGTACAGAGTTCCTGGATGCAGTACTGGTCGACGCTGATCGTGTACTCTGAGGGGCAGCCCTAGTTTTATCCATCTGGATATAGTGTCTTTACTCACTGCCTTGTGAGGCTTGACAAACGACAATAACAGTTTAGTTTCAGTACCCCTCAGAGTCTTAGTTCTGTTCAGATACTCTGTAATATATGTAACAACACATAGACGCCTATCGGCAGGGTATGCAGGAAGTTCTAACTCTCTCTGGTGATTACTAGGACCTGACTGTTTAAGTAAATCACCAATTCTGAACTTGCACATAGATTTACTTAAAGACATATTTCTTAAATCAAGAAAGTCTGAACTCTCTGTCCACTCAAAAGTGAAATTAAAATCACAAGTTTCATAGTAAAGTCTTTTAAAGTCAAAGTCTTTGCCGGAGTCTTCCGAGCATAATAATCCAATACGGGAGAAGTGTCCCACGTGACATTATACTTGGGCAATGCAGGCCGTAACTGGAACATGCCTTTCAGCAATCTGATAACAATCGGATGAGAGCCCACAGGCTGATTATCAATAATAATAACTGAAGATAACGCCGCCCTGACAGTGTTAATGACGCTATAACTTAATCCGCTATCAAACAAAACTGTCAAAAAATCAATCACAGTTCCCAAATTCGGACCGTAGGGATTGGCACCCCTCTGACTGCAAAAACTTGTCCACCGACTGAGGTAGCCACTATACTGCCGTCTAGTCGATTCTCTCCAAGAAGACAGTATGATTTCGATAGCCCTTTGCGAAACATTTCTGGTTTGCAGGGATCGCCTGATAAACGACAAGCCAGAAGTCTCATCTTGTCCAGTGGATAGACGCGGCTGCTGTCGCAGGGGTGAATTAAGGTATCTTCCCCTCTCGGAAGTATTAAAGGTTCGCTCACTAACATCCTCAGCATGTTCGCGAACCACACCTGTGTAGGCCACATTGAAGTTATCAGAATCGCTTCGCCCCTCTCTGTTTCGAGCTTCCGTAGCACTTTCCCGATGAGACTGAAAGGACAAAAAATATAAGTTAGGTCAAAGTCCCATATCAATGAAAATGCATCACTAGCATACGCCCCTGGATCAGGTTTCCAGGACACGTATCTTGGCACCTGAAAATTCAGTCGTGATGCAAACAAATCAATGGTTGGAGTTCCCAATACAGCACACACTTGGCTGAAAATAGTAGGATTTAGTTTCCATTCTTTATGACCATGGTCCCTTCTTGACTGCCTGTCTGCCTCAACATTCTTAGCAGAAGGGAGATAACCAACAGTGAGTCAAATATTTCTAGCAATACACCAGAGCCAAATGGTTTTAGTGATACCAAAACACTCACTTTTCTTCCCTCCTTGCTTATTCAGATAAGCGACAGCTGGACATGGATGTCCTTCATATGCGAGCAAATGTTCTGAGGGTTAGAGAAGCTGCCAAAAGCTCCAGATAATTAATATGGTGCATTCGCTCTAACGAAGACCAGTTTCCCCAAGTTGAGTTATCTTCACATCACCACCCCAACCTGTGGTGGACGCATCTGATGTAAGATGCAGTTCAGGATTGTTGTGTTCGAGAGCTCTGTGCGACAATGCAAAATTACAAATCCACCAGTGCAAATCTAACCTGCATTCTGCACTAAGATGCATCAAACTGACCTTTAGCTAGTTTAAGAGCTAAGGATTTCTCAATATCCAACTGTCGATAATAAAGTTGAGCATATTCCACCCCATGTACACTTCCTACCATCATTCCAACAACTTCCGCAACATGACGGATCGAGACAGAATTAGCAGTTCCCAATAATGAAATACAAGCCTGCTTAATTTTCTCTGCCTTTTCTTGTGTAAGAGACCGTGTCAAGTTAACAGAGTCGATGGTAAAACCCAAGAAAGGAATTACATGTGAAGGGTTTAATACAGATTTGACAAAGCCCAATTTTTCCAAAAGCTCAGCAATTATGTCTGTACTTTTTTGGCAATCATCAAGACTACAGCCAACAATCAGTGCATCATCTATATAAATGAGTAAAATAACACCCATAGAACGTAGGGTTGCACATGGAGCTTTCATTATTTTTGTGAAAACTCGTGGGGCACAAGCTAGTCCATTTGGCAAACAGGTATAACGACAAAATGACCCTTGCCAGCGAAACTTCAAGAATTTCCTATGTTCTGGACTAATTGGCACAGAATAATAGGCATCCTGTAGATCAATAGAAGTGAAGAAACAAGTCTTTTTGACCAGATTTATTGTTGAGTGGATTGTGTCCATTTTAAAATGTCTGTATTGGACAAACTGGTTGAATTCGGACAAATTCAGAATCATTCTATATGTTCCATTTTTCTTTTTTCTGAGAAAAACATTGGATATATATTCGCCAGATTTATGTCCACAACGTTCAATCACACCTTTCTGTAACAAAGTATCAATCTCTTTTGAAATTAATTCAGACTCTGTCCGATTGAAACAGATTTGGCCAGGCATTTTAAATTGAATGGGTTCAGCACACAACTCTATTTAATAGCCTGAAACTGCATTCAGTACCCAGGGATCCGTGGTAATCTTAACCACTGATCAACATGCTTTGCTAGCTTGCCTGCATGAAATGGATTAGCTTGTGTACCAGATTGAAATGAACCAGGAAAACTGACCTTACCTGTCTCCCCGTTCTCAGGAGATAAATGGTCTAGTTTTTCTCGCTTCCTTCCTTCTTCCTTTTGAAGGAGTTTTTGTTGTATCCCTGGTATGGATAGCGGCTTGGCTTCCAGCCTCTTCTGCCTAAAAAAGGCTTTCTGTTCGGGCCGTAAGATTTGCCTCTATGTCTCCGTGAGTCCCACGAATTTTGATCCACACGTTTGGTTTCTTTGATATCACGAATACGTTCCGGGAGATCATCTCCGAATAACAGTTTAGTGACCGGCGTTTCAGTCCCACACAAAGAATGGTAAACTTATTCAAATGAGGTCTGAACAGATCTCGCCTGCGAAGATTGATCTCTATGTTAGACTGCGCCAATATTGCCAGAGCATCCGTCGCGCGTCTAATATTAGCTTTTCTCTCCGAAGCTTTGTTCATTGCCTAACTTTCGGCAAGTGGCAAAATAGCGGACATAGCCTTTTGAATGTTTACCTGTAAAATCTGCATTTTGCGATCAATCGTTTGCACAGGCTTTTCAATTCTACCCCAGATTTCTTTATTAACCTTGACTGGGTTCACATTTATCAGTAAATTCTTTCAATTTTGCTTCGGACATCTTACTGTCCATCATCTTTTGCACAAGCGTAGCCACCTTTGGAGCAACTGCAGCTGCCGTTTTGTCTGAACTGCCATATTCCTGAGAAATATTTTCAATAAAATCACAAGTTTCATCATCGACTGGATCAGGATTTTTTCCTGGCCTGGCATCCTCGTCCGAGGTATTCACCAGTGCGTCCAAATTTAGCCCAACAGATTCAGGGGACTTTTGCCGTTTGGCAGGCACTTGATCCTCCGAGGAGGAAGAATAATCAGCACGTCGTTTCATGCCGTTATCAAACATGATGAAATCCGTAAGGACTTTAAAATTACCTGACATATCTGTCATTGCGGACAACATTTGTCCCTGCATATTTTTCAATGCGTCCATCGCATCTGGGCTTTTTGCTGATTTAGCTTTCTTTCCCGAGGGACTAGGCTGTGTGGGGCATAAAGCTAGTTCCGCCCTGTCAGTATCTGCCTGAGCCAGGACAGATTTGGTAATCGTGGCCGTACTCGATGAACAACGTGCTCTCGCAGAGCTACCAGCAGTGTTCCTCAACTTCGAGGATTTAGCCTTTCCTCCTTTATCAGAAGGAGCCTTCTGTGTGATATTTTCCATCGAATAGTCAGAATCATCTAGAGCAAGAGTATCAACTTCGACTCCCAACTTAATCACCGAAAATCTCTTAATTCTCCATGAGTGTAAAAACACGTCCTTCGCCTCCAAAATACTTTTTAGCGCATGCCTCCTAGCGAGTTCTCGCGAGATATCATGTGATATCGGGAGCAAGTGAGCTCGTAACCTGATACCCTTGATCTAATTACCACAGGGGGGGCTGTTAGAGGTATCAAATTACGCTCGTAATGTGATATGGGGTACTATGAATATTAATAGGATTGACGTCACACAGACCAGTCTGGACCTGCACGTATCGAGTAGCTAACCAAATAAGGCCACACATCTGCTCGTGTGCGGGTTTTGACATGTTTGATTCTGTACTAAGACAAATACATGAATATTAAAACGGACTGACGTCACGCAGACGTGTCCAGGCATGAAAATGTTACATCAAATATGGAAATAAACAAGCTGGGTTTTCCCTGTCGTCTTTATATATATGTAATTTCGGGTTAAGCCCCTAGAAAGAGTATACATCATGGATGTCATGTACAAGGTAGCTTTGAGTGTATATAGAAAGCATATAGCCAGCCGTATAGAGAATATAGAAAGAGTAGAAAGAGATTAACTAAGTCCCGGTTAAACTACGTTAATGATATCTTTACCGCGGAAGACAGGGGTGATGCTTTGTTGGAGGAAATATCGAAAAGAGGTCCACGGGCCATCAGGACATTCGTTGCTGTATTGGAAGAGACGGAAAATAAGCACATCGTCCAGTTGATCACCCAACCCGGCCCCTTTGATGAAGGACAGCGTATACACTTGTTGAATAGATTATCCATGATATATGCTGTGCATCTCATCCCTATTATCGAACAAATGGAAGAGAAGTACAACACCGGATTAGAATCTCGGGTACCGAGTTTCTCTCTTCTTTGGCAAGGCCGTAGAATGCCTCGATGAAGAGAAAGCTGTAGATGAGTGGTTGAGAGACATACGGAAAGACGGAGAAGTGGTGGACTTATGGTTATCGGAATTCCAAAATCCAGAATGGCGAGAAAATCAGCTGAAGACGGAGGAGTGGAAATCTAACCTTCGTGTACTCGTAAAACGAATGTGGAAGCTCAAGCGATGTTTCGCAGTACCGTATATTAACTTAGAGAAGGACTGTACTTCTCTGTAACGCGTACTCTCAAGACATGTACGGCTTATGAGGACGAACACATGACTGACATGTTCGAACTTGAAACCGGGTTTTCCCGGCATCGGTACATATGTTTATTTTTAGCTGTGACGTCGTAGACATGTTCGAACTTGAAACCGGGTTTCCCGTCATTGGCACATATGCTTATTTCTAGCTCTGACGGAATAGACATGTTCGAACGCGTGGAATATAGTTTAATGCCACTCCAGTGTTCAGCTATTTAAGAGAAACCTTCTTTTTCATTCTCAGTCCATTATCTGGCATCTCTAACTTCACCTTCTCGACGACATCCGGAAATCATGTATGATTTAGCGAGTGATGTCTTTGTGAAATGCTCGATAGAATGCAACCATGAAAATTACGTGGATTTTGTAGAGAATGTGACGGTGGCGGACTGCGATCCAAATCAGGCCCCCAAGTTCCTCCGTCTAACAGTCGAAGGATGGGGAAAACTCAAAGACTGCATAAACACTATGGAAGAAAGTATATCGAACAAAACGGCTACTTCAGTACCCATACGCCTATCAGAAGATGTGTACTTGAGCTACAGTTTCAACCATGGCAAAGGACGTATCCACCTCCGCCGTTGGAAAGTGTGTGAAAAGTCTCAAGATAATCTCTATCCAACGAAAATTGGATTTTGTCTCGACCCTGACATGTTGTGGAATTTATATGGATATAGAGGGACGCCTCGCATGTATCTGTTTGATTTTCACATTGGCCCTAATCAGTTTTGGAAGTTTGTTATTTGATTCAATGTCAATTCACGGGTTTCATCGGTACATGTATATACATACAATTATATTGAGATTGGGGGGGCGTATATGATAGTTGAGCGGAAGCCAGGAAATACTGACCGCTGTATGTTATAGACCGCTGTATGTAATTGAAGTGGTAAAACACTGACCATTGAAGATAGCTGATAATTAATACAGTGACTGGTAGCGAGAGGTTTGGCACTTCAAGTCAATTGTATACTTAAATATAAACCTGATTTACGCTGTATGTTATAGAAATGCATATAAATAAATTGTCTTCTGTTAAATGTTAAATGGATTAGTAAGAGTTTGAATCAGATGAGTATTTGTGCGCGGTTATATATTTTGGGGAGATTTAGCAAACTTGAACGTCTATTTAATATGATAAGCTATACATGTATATTATTTGAATCATTTGGTTAAACAGGCCAGCTATGTATCAGTAATGACCAGCGCTCAAGTGTCCATTCCGGTAGTTTCCTTAATTAAGTGTTTGAGTTGTGAGAAACTGGAGTTTAGACAGGCCTGCAAGTCAAGTACTTTGTTTACTCAGCTGTATTTAAGTTTGATGTATATTACACTAAACTAAGCATTAACACCGTGGCTTCATTTCGTACAGACGTTTTCGGTTATCTTGATTTGCTGTACTTTGTCTATGTTATGATGCAGAAGTAAACAACATCAACCTCTGTTTATCTCAACGAGTTGTCTTGTAGTTCTTTGGCTTGACTGAAGACGAACATACGGAAAAGGGTTATGTGGAGAAGATCCCCGTTGTCTTATCTCTTTCACGCAAACTGCGGATAAGACGCAAAAAGTCTGCAATGTGGACAAATACGAAGACTTACATCCCCGCCATTGACAAAACACTCGCAAAAGGGGAACCACCACGCACCCCGTTTGACTTCAGCGCCAACAGCAATGTGTTATTTCTGCACGAGACTTTTCTGGACTGCTACTGTGAAGTCGTAAGGGGCATCATAGGGTCTCTGATTCAGCAATTCTGTATGGGGTGTTCTGTAGACCATCCTAGTCAACGAAGACACAGTTGCCTTATGCTTCCGTACAGTGATCACGTCTTTGACTTTCTCGAATTGGCCCTTGAACGGGCGGATGGGGATGGAATCCTGGCCGATTTCAAATCCCGTGTTGAAAAGGCGGGCCCACAATCCAGTACCCCTATCTACATGCTGAAATACGAGTCTAAGGAATGGCGAGATGGACTTCTTCGAAACCAGGAGTGGAAACAAGAGCTTGCAAACAAGTTGAACCTTTCAGCTGCCGAATGACATTAAGGAAACTGATTTTCTCACATGACACGTTTACATGTACTTTTTTAAACAATGTAAGTCATATCTGTTCAATGTATATCCTTTCAATGTATGTTTATTAAACCGTTTAATCACTCACGAAAGACTTTTACCGCTCTTTTTAGTCTCCACATGTTACTTAATCGTGTCATTAGAGCGTTTGCAGTGGGTAGAGGAGGACATGCATTCGAGAGTTGAATCTTTGCTGAAGAAACTTTATTATGATCCTTCTGGAGGAGCTGCCTTTAGCGGTGTAAATACCTTATACAAAGCTGCTCGCTCTAAACAGCGGGGTATCACTTACAAGCAAATTCGTGAATGGTTACAAGAGCAAGATACTTACACACTTCATCGAGCTGCTCGGAAAACATTTCCCAGAAACCGAGTAATTGTAGGGGGCATAGATCAGCAGTGGCAAGCCGATTTAGTAGACCTCTCGTCCCTGAGTAAAGAAAATGATAACAGTAGATATCTTCTCACGTGTATAGATGTTTTCTCCAAGTACGCTTGGGCTATACCTCTCGAGCGAAAAACGGGAGAAAACTTGGTTAAGGCATTCAAAATCATATTCAAGAGCGGCCGAAAGCCGGCTACCTTGCAAACAGACGGAGGCACAGAATTTCTGAACGCGAAGGTTAAACAATTTCTTAAATTGGAAGATGTCCACTTTTTTCACACCTTCAATCAAACCCACGCCTCCGTTATTGAGCGTTTTAATAGAACCCTCAAAGGACATCAGTATAAGTATTTCACGGCTAAGAATACTCGTCGGTATATCGATGTCTTGCCGAAATTGATGCAGGGGTATAATCGTGCATTTCACCGGAGTATTGGCATGGCTCCGTCACAGGTCAACGCAGAGAATGAGCATATTGTGCGGCAAACATTATACGGAAAAGGGGAAACTGCACAATCACGAAAGTTAAAATTTAAACAAGGACAGAGGGTCAGAATAAGCAAAATTAAAATGCGCTTTGAAAAGGGGTATATGCCGAACTGGACGGAAGAAATCTTTATCATCAAAAGAGTTATTCACCGAACCCCGGTCGTTTACAAGTTAGAAGATCTTAATGGGGAAGACATTTTGGGGACTTTCTACGATAACGAACTTCAACTGGTGACGAAGGGTAAAGATGCCTATTATCAGATTGAAAAAGTTCTACAGACACAATGTCCTACTTAGTGAAATGGAAAGGCTGGCCGTCTTCCTTAAACTCTTAGGTCACCGCTTCACAGATGAAAAGGTTATAATGAATTGTTACATCCGTGTAATATTCAGTCGAATCTAACATATCATCAGTGATGGACGCAGAAAGGAGAAAACTCATAGCCAGCAAGGGGCTGCCGTCGCTACTTTCGTCGCCTTTTGTGTCATAACTAGCGTCTTCAGTGGGCTGTACGCTAATTTTTCGCGAGGGTGGGTGAACAGTAATTCTAATGAAACCAACTCCAGGACGGGGGTAAAAGCCTTGAACGGTACACAATGCCCACCTTTCGCGCAGATCCCTCTTGGTAGTAAAGTCCGAGTTAGCACCGGTGTGTACGAAGGACGTGTAATTGTAGACATTCGTCAATTTCTCAACAACAAAGCTACTCTAAAAGGAATATGGCTGGAATCGGAGCACTGGGAGGAATTTAAAAGAAAATTCACTTTGATAGATCAACTGGTCAGGGGGATCCATCAGTCGAAATGAGCGACCGGCGGGTACACGAATCGAGAAATTCACAGTCCTGGCCTGGAAGAAGAAGAAGAAAACCAACCTCCTCAGAACCAAGAAGTGAGTTTTTCCAGACCATAAGTCATCATTTCAACAATTCACCTTACCATTATCCCTTATAATTTCACTACAACAAACCCCATTTTTGGTGTTATTTCTATATTCATATAAATTTTTTACATCTATCTTCTTTTCTCCAACCAGGAGGAAGCGGTTGAGGGGGAAATGGAACAGTTAGGGGGAAACGAGCCTGACGCAGCCCCTGCTCCCGCTGAACTAGCAGAGGAGAACAGGGCGGAGGTGAGTTACATAGAACAACCGGTTTCAAGTTCAAACATGTCTATGACGTCAGAGCTAAAAATAAACAAATGTGGGAAAAACCGGTTTCAATTTCCATCATGTCTATGTCGTCACATCTAAAAATAAGCGTATGTACCAATGCCCCGGAAAACCGGTTTCAAGTTCCATCATGTCTATGACGTCACATCTAAAAATACACATATGTGGGAAAAACCAGTTTCAAGTTCGAACATGTCGTTATTTCAGCAGCATCCATCTCCACCAACAAGTCAACAGTACAAACAATTTCGCCAACCTGATTTACAAGACCAAGATTTGGCTAACCAGCTACACGAGGTGATGGGATATGCGAGATTTGAACCCGACCCTGTTATGCTTCCTGCTGATTTTCTTCCACATGGAGATCATCTGTCTGACGTCTACCGAAGGAATTGGGGCGGTATACGACGTCATTTCCGTCGAGGAAATAGACTTCAGGACACATATAATTTTAGATTAAATGGGCTTTCTCGCCTCGAGAATTATGGACGGGGTATTTTTGAAGATCAAATGTCTGCATTTAGAATTAACATCTCTGTAGGGTTCATTTTACGCCATTCCGAGACAGGGCATTTAAGATATTACCACTCCTCAGTCAACAATTCTAGGGTTTTTGATACCCCCTTTTTGGTCACCGACGGTGTTTCCATGCAACAATTCGAACGATCGTTGGAAGATTTCGACATGGCCGCGTGGACGAGATCACAGCGACCTGATTCGAAATGGGTTGTAGAACTCGTCACAAACGTCACATTTTATGTCCCCAAATTACGTGACCTACCAATAGGGGCCCCAGTAGTTTTACCCGATTATGTCAAATATAATAGGGGTGTGCACGCCCTGACTGGCGACAGTAATGGGCCATATCAAGATAACAAATGTCTGTTTAGAGCACTAGCTATACACCGTAATATGGCACGTCCTCAAGCATGCACGCGCCAGGCGAACGCGCTGTTTCGGACATACGTGGAGGAGGCAAAAAGGGAGAAAAAAGCTTTCGGGGGGGTCTCTATAAGTGCTCTGGATGATGTGGAACGAATATTCCGCCTAAACATAGGTGTCTATGCTCTTGAAGTAGACACCAATGCTGATGGAGAGTCCGACGATGAATTTTCCGAGGAGGCGAGTACTCGTCGACGAATCACGGCCGTTCTCGTCCGTAGGTCCCATCGCCGTTACAAAGATACGATGTATCTCAATTTACAGGGAAAGCACTTCAGCTATATCAAAAACTTTACCCAATATTCCCGAACGTTTTCATGTAGTAAATGTGGAATGGTTTTCAAACGATATTCCAATAATGAAAGGCACGAGAAGACGTGCGATGCCTTAACAAAACTGAAGTTTGGTGGCGGTGTCTATCACACCGAGCAAACCATTTTTGAGCGCCTAGCAGACGAGGGAATAACAGTTAAAATTTTCAATTTTCTCCTTACCGTTGCTGTTTCGATTGCGAAGCCTTCTTGGAGAAAACGGGAGAGCAACAGGGGGGAAAGACAAATTTAATATGTAAACATCAACCCCTTAGTGTATCAGTGGTCAGCAATGTGCCAGGCTATGACCAAGCTAACTGCCTTGTATCAAACGGAGACGGACATGATCTAATTTTCCGTTTCATGACATATTTGAATGATATTAGTGAAGCGAGCTTCCGCTTATTATCTGAGAAATTTAAGCCACAACTCGATATTTTGAATGAGAAATGTGGGAACAGCTCGGAAACTCCCAGTACATCCCGTCAAACGGGAGAATGGTGCAAGACCTCCTACTTTGCGAAATTAAGGTCACGCTTTCTACAGTATTTGACGCAACTGCCTGTTCTTGGATTCAACTCGGGGAAATATGACATAAACCTGGTAAAACCTTTCTTTACAAGTACTTAGCAGCCAATGAGGACGTCGGGTTTTATGTCAAGAAAGGGAATAAGCACATGGTCTTCGCAACGGAGAACTTGAAATTCCTAGACATAAGGAATTACCTGTCACCCGATGCGAGCTATGAAAAGTGGGTCAAGGCATATGACTGTGTTCTGGCAAAAGGTAAATTCTGTTATGAATATTTAGATGGTCTTGATAAACTGGAAGAAACTGAACTTCCACCAAGAGCAATGTTTTTCAATGAATTTAAAAATGAAGAACTTTCCCTTGAGGATTATTCGCATCTGCAAGGGATTTGGACCCGAGGGAAAATGGAGACTCTAAGAGACTTTCTAATTTGGTATAACAAACCTTGATGTCATTCCATTTTTGGAAGCGGCCGAAAAGATGTTTGTATTTTACAAAAATCTAGAAGTCGATCTCTTCAAAGATTGCATTTCCGTCCCAGGTGTCTCATTGAAATATATGTTTAAATATCTGCAGACATACTTTACACTTTTCGAAGAAAAAGATAGTGACATATATCACACTATGCATGCAAATCTCGTTGGAGGGCCCAGCATCATTTTTAAGAGATACGCCGAGAAAGCAAAAACAAAAATAAGAGGGAAGACCTGTCAGAAAATTTTAGGCTATGATGCGAATGCGCTCTCCCTTTGGGCTTTGTCACAGCCAATGCCAACCAAGGAGTATTCCAGACGGCAAGCCGAAGATGATGGAAAATTTAAACTCACCAAATTTAGTAAATGTACAGCTGTTCAATGGCTCGAATGGGAAGCCCATAATCGTGGAATAAAAATTAGACACAAAGGGAATAACACAGAAAAACGTGTTGGTGACAGGCAACTTCCGGTTGACGGGTTTGCCGTTATCCAGGGGAAACCCACTGTTTTCGAATTTCAAGGGTGCTATTTTCACTTTCACGCTTGTGAGCTGAATTACAACAAAGACGGGTCTTTGAGATACAACGAAAAAAGGGGGAAAACACCCCAAGAGTTACAGGCTGACCCACATGAAAAGAAGGCGTATAAACAGAGTCTTGGATTTGATTTCGTTGAACTTTATGAATGCGATTTTCTAAAACAGCTGAAAAATGACATCAAGATCAGAGCCTTCGTAAACAAGATGAGACCATTACATAATAAATATCTTATGACAGAGGAACATATCATAAGCGCCGTAAAAAGTGGTGACCTATTCGGTTTCGTCGAATGTGACATCGAGGTCGCAGATGGTAAGAAAGAACATTTTGCCGAATTTCCTCCCATATTCAAAAACCTCGATCTTTCTCGTGATGACATAGGGGACTTTATGAGGGACTTTGCCATAGAACACGGAATTATGCCTCGACCCCGTCGGACCCTTGTTAGTAGTATGTTTGCACACAAAATGTTATTCGCAACACCTCTCATTCAGTGGTATCTCGCGCACGGTTTAAAGGTCACAAAAATTTATCAAATTATTGAATATACTCCCGATACCTGTTTCGAACCTTTCGCTGAGGCCGTCAGCAACGCGAGAAGGGAGGGAGACCTAGATCCAAGAAAAGCAGTCATCGCTGACACGATGAAACTGCTTGGGAACAGTGCCTATGGAAAGACAGTAACGAATAAACTGAAATATAACACCGTGAATGTGTGCGGGGAGGAGAAAGCTAGGAGGCTCATCAACTCCCCATTGATGTTCTCGAGCATGTTCTCCATTTAGGACCCAGGTTAAATAACGGGAGAAATGAGCAAAAATGTTGTTTATTGGAAAACGAGTGGAGAGAAATAGTCAATATTTGGTGAGATGATGTGAACACCTGTGAGTTTGGTATATTACAATTTCTTCGTATAATCAGCATTTTTGCTCATTTATCCTGTTAGCTGGGCCCTTATGGATATTACTCGGTCAAATAATATTGAACTCACTCAAGTTCTGAAGGCTCAGAGTAGATCTGCTTTAAAGATGAGAGCATATAATCATATATGCTAGCACTCTCTTCAATCATAGTTGCATTGCTATTACTGTCAATACAAATACTTGCCTATAGAATGTGTTACTTTCATTTTGACATGGATTCTGATTAGTGGAAATATCTCTGAATTGAGTTCAACTTAACTGACCTTTGAAGAGCCTAGCCCAATACATCATTTGAATAAATTACTCCAAACACATACATGTACAACTTAGTTTTACTCTATTCTACAACCTACAAACCCAAGGTACAGGCATGCAGTCATTGTACATGTACATGTAGTTATGGTGTGTGCCAAAGAAGTTATGGCACACTCCATGTCCTTACCAATTAGACTGTTCTAGAGCGAGACTTGATGTCCCCCGCTGAGAAAGCCACCATAAATTATCCTAATGTGCCAGTTCCATTGCAGTAATGTTGGGCAATTTGATATTGTTGGGCAATTTGTCTTCTGAGTGGACACAGCAAGAGATATATTCCAGATGTTCCAAAGGGGGCTAGCTACATGTAGATGTCCACAAAACAGCCCTTTAAAACAAGGCCATTTCTCAATATCTGAAAGCAATTTCTAGTAGAACCATTGAACTTCTAGGGAAGCTAAGTTCAGCTATGAGTAATAGAACCAGGCATCTTTGAATGTTGACCTATAGATCTGTGCAAAATCGACGAAACTACCTGTTCCAATTCAGTGACTTCACAGTAATATTGGGTTCAGAGAATCACTAGACCGGTCTCTCATTTGATACATGCTGTGGTATATCTGTAAACCCCCAGAGATAGCCTCTGTGTGTTCACTTAGAAAATATAGCCCTATCCTTGTGGACCCTCGTATCACCTCGTATGAGGTTGGAATTCCTGGGCTGTATTGGGCTGGTCCGCCTCTTTCCTTGCCAGCATCTCACTGAACACGTCTCCATACATTTAAATTCAGGTGAGAGTCCAGCTACCCAAATCTCTGAATATCCATTACCCTTTATTGCATAAAGGTCAATTATTATCATTTAACAGTAATTTCTATGAATGAATATCTGGAAATTAATTGGAAATTACCATTTGTCCAATAGATACTGGCATGTGAGATGGGCTCTTTAAATTATTTCTCTTTGGTTTATTTCTTCACAGTATAATTCTCCACTGTTTAGAGTTGTTATATAACCAACTAGTTTAAACAATTTTATTCACAAGAATCATTTGGCACTATTACAGTTTGTTGTGAAAGCAAACAAGTAGTTGTTTAGTTAACAGATCTGTGTAATCTTTAAAACTATTGAGTTTAGTCTAAGTAACACAGGTCCAGATTTAAAACCTATTGTCAGGCTTTAGGAATATCCAAATGGAATCAAACAAAATCATAGTTGCTGAACTATTTTTTCTAAAATTAACTTTTCCTGCCGGCCTGGTAATATTTTGGCATAAAGTTTAAAAATTAGCCTTCCATGTGGCTGACTGGGGGATAGAATTTCAGCCACCGGACCAAGACTTTGACTGGGACATTTGACAAGCCACATGTGTGAACTTTACTGACCTCCGATCCCTTATCTGTTTTACTCCCAGACATCCTCAGACAAAATGTCTGCGCCCATGGATATGCAGGATGTAAACAAACCAGCTTACAACAACAACATAGCGTTGTTGCTTGACTTCAGAGTTTTGGAACAGTATATTTTATGTCTTTAGCAATAATAGTAATTAGTTACCAGACTATTTCGGCAATATGGTATTCTAGGTTTTCATTAAATTGGGGTGTTATCTGACATTTACCCGAGATATTTCAGGACAGGCATCATTGTTATTTACAACAACAGCATCATGCAAACAATTTAGGTTTGCATATCACCGTATATGTGCGCTATTATTGTGTTTTGGGAATGAATTACTATGTTTTACTGTTTAACCGCAAGCACATTTCCACCTAACTCCATTGAATTATTAACATGTTAATTACTACACCCTCACATGTTCAATAACTTTCTTTGGCATAAAGTTAATGCTCTTATTTTAACATCTGAAATACTCAAACAAATGTCGGGCAATATTTGCTCAAACGGTCAAATAACAGTTGTCGCCCTTTTGTTTACATTTAGATAGCAGTGACTAAGCCTTTGTTTATATATGTTAAGTCCATAATGTAATGTTAAATGTTAACTTTTTGGTTAAATCCTGCAGGGATATTATTATATTTCCTCTATGGATATTATATTTTGGTGATTAAAATCCTTAAGGGATCTTCAAAGTCACATTAAAGTACCATAAATAATAAGTGGTATTAAATATATGATATATATACCTTAAACATAATGATCCAATTGATACGCGTTCAAGTTAAGCCTTTGTAGTGCTGTTAACTAGTTTCGCAGTATGCTGCATTTACGCATTTATCATTGGATATGGTTTTAGTAACTTTAACACACAGTTAGATACTATATATTCTACTGTTTACATCTACATCCCAACCATCTCACATATACACATTTGTTTATATGTCCGCTTATATATATGCTTATGTTCACATCACCCTATATCGTTACGGGAATGTCCCTATTGTATATGCTCGGTTGGAGTTGATATCGGTTGACACGCACCCATATTGAATGTTCAGGAGATAACAGATCGTACTGTACAACCATATATTTTTGGTTGTTTCTTGGTGTTGGTTGAATGTAGCATTGGCCATGTTATTTATACTAACTGCCTTTTTGATCCGGGTGACCGCGGACCCGTGAAAAATGATGTTATTGTGTATTACTATTACAAATTAATACTACAATTATGTAGGTCACATTTTCATTTAACAGTGCGAGGTTAAGTGTCAATTGTGTATCAACTCCATCCATCTTGTTTATATATCTGGTTTACACATTTGTGAGTATGCGTTATAACCAATACACAGGTGTCTCAACTTCTTAACTCTTAAAGCATTCAGTAGTATATAAAACGTGTTATCTGTTGTCACAATGAAAACTATATACTGCTTCAGTAATCATGTGTACAGCCCTATTCCGCAATATAATTGTCCCTCTTTCCTTGCTAGCATCTCACTGAACAACATCTCACTGCACACGTCTCCATACATTTAAATTCAGGTCCTGGACGACTAGATGCTCGGCCGACGTCAAAACATAATCCATAAGTGAAAACCCTCAGGTGGTAGACACTTGCCTTTCGGAGCACATCATTGGAACTGATGATACCTTTCAATTAACAGGCCTGAACCACTTACATACCTTATTTACATCCTTTATTTCTCTACAAATATCTGTCAGAATAAATCACCTGTGTATTTTATACTCTTATCATTCCGAGAGTTTGTGATTGTTAATGTAGTTTGACATATTATCAAAACTCAAACGCTACACACTTGCCCGTGATTACCGTGAGACAGTGCTGTCCTAACCACGCAGTACAAACACGTCTTACATTGGCGCCCAACGTGGGGCATTTGTGTTTTGGCGCCTTTTGATAGGTCATTCTTCAGAGGCGAACATCACTCCCTGACTGGCTACTGGCCTAGTACCGGGACTCTCACTGAGGTAGGTACTCTGCTCCATATATACCTCGTTTCCCTTATTACTGTCTGATCACCCTTCGACTCTTTCAATCAAATATGGCCGATAGTGGACATAACTCAACCATGTTGGAGCTGTTGGAGTCCAATGATTTTGATCTGTCAAGATCCATCATCGTGGACAACCTTCCATAGTCCTTATAGCTTTGAAAGGACGTTAAGGGCAGATTATGGACCAGTCTCTAAGGCAATTCCTTTTCCCGCAGAATCACCCAGATTCTCGGTGGAATTCATCAACTCCAGAGCTTTATGGGTTATACAAGACTCCATAACTCTGGTTGACGCTGTCTACTCTGTGTGAAATGTATCACCTGGGGAATCGCATGAAACAAGGGATACAGAGATAGGCCTGCGACAGGAGCTGCAGAGCCAAAAGGATTGGATGGTAGAGACCATTCGCAAGAATAACGAAGACATGATGACCACGATAATGGCCATCTTGACCGTGCGACCACCAGGAAATCCTACAACCCCTTCCTTGAAAAGTCGGTCAGAGAGGTCTCTACCTTCCCCACCTGAAATGCACACATTTCCAGCCACTGCTGTTATTGCTGGGATGCCAGCAGCAGCCACACTTCTGGGCTCAGATAATGGCATTCATGCAGATACGCCTGAACCCACATCTGAGCATCCTGCGTTGAATGTTCAGGTACCAGCGACCATCCCGGTAGCAACTGTTACCTGCCAACACGCAGCACCTGTACATTGGGAGAATCGGTGCACAGAATGACCTACAAGCCACGCAAGATGTCGAGCAGTGGAGATGACAAAGAGCCAGCCCCACCAGCTATAATTGTGGTCTTTCTGAATATGTCCGAGCGAGATCAGGTTCTTTATTCTAGCAGTGGGCTATCCGGCACGCGAATAACGATCCGAACAGATCTACCACCCCCATTGAAAATCAAGCGCGGTCGGCTATCTGAGACGGCACACACTGAGAAAGGACGTGCCTTCAAACTCGAATTCGCACCGTCGACGTTGATGTTGTGTTGGAGGTCCGAAAAGACCGACTTTCTGCCTGGCATCCATACACAGAATAGTAGTCACATAACCTCAGTGGTGACACCATGTATATCTGAAACTCAGAGGAAATCAATTCACTGTCAGAATTATTTGCTGGAACATATATCGTCGACCTAACTGTGATCCTACTTTGACAACTGAATCTGGTTTCCCATTGAATACTGTCATAGGGGCTACATGTACACAGAATCACAAACCAGTTTCACCTCCCAACATGTACTTCTTCAGTACATGTAGATATTCAATTTTCCAGAATGGGGCATATGAATGATAAACATGCACTGTAACTAATTGTCTGCTGCAATATATCAGACCGCATATTAATGACTGAAGGGGGTTAGCCAAATAATCTATTTATTCTATATTGCATACATTCTCATCTCCTAAAAGAACATGAACTGAAACTGCTCGATATACATACATGAGGAGATTGATTGTTGTGTTCCACTCAAATTCTATTACACAAAAACCTATATCAATATTCATGCAGTTTATTGATTGACTCTCAGGGAATGAACTATTAGTAAAAAACATACACCCTGATCATGTTGACTGTTTGAGAGCATAATGTGTATGTAATATGTGATGCAAATTGCAATCAACTGATGATCATACTTGTGTAGACTCCGCTGCTATAGATTAAAACTAATCATACCAGACGACATTATTAGTCTGCCGTTATTTCAATTAGTTGAGGTGATCTATAGGTTTCTAATATATCATCTGCTCCATATGAACTTTAATAGTTACATGTTCTCCATAAATCTAATACATACATATATAGCAGTGGAGTGCTCACTTTTCAATCTATTTATTTGTGTGTAAAAGCCAGCCTTATCGTTCTGACTAACACGTTGACTTATTTTGCTTTTTCCTACATGTATACATATATATTCTGTCGACTCCGGCCTATGCTATTCCGCCTTAGTCCGTCGTGTATGGCGACTTCAATCGGTTGCACTGTGTGTGCAACAGGCCGGGCCCTTTTCAATTCTCGGTGAATGGTTCTCTGCATGTAGACACCTATTGTATTTGTCCCATGTGACGGAACTATCTTATAATGTCGCATGTGATGGAACTATCTTATATAGTACCTTGCATTGTCCTTTCAATTCATTGTAGCCTTGTAGTGAATTAACCCACTCAGCCGGTGTATTACACACGCCCCTCGTAATGAACTTGCGGAGAGTAAGCATGGAATTGTGTTTGTCTTGTGCCTGGCTAAGATTATTTTTTGACCAATTTATGCCCTGGCCAGTTGTTAATTTCTTTCCCGCGTGACGAGTTCAGTCTTCCAGCACAGATATTTCATTTAGTCCACTGGGGCGGTGGCCCACCAACCCTATTTCAGGACTACGTCATTAGTTGACGTCACGTATCATGACTGCTCATGTCTTGTCAAGCATTCTACTTGTAAATATGTTCTTTTTTCCTACATCAACTTTTTTTGTTATTATATACAATTTTGTCTGCGCTGCGCATGTGTTTCTTGGTCAGTTGATCTATCTTTTTACATCACATTATGGATAACGTAAATGTAAATCAGATAGATGTTCCACAGCCGAATCTCGCTTCTTTTCTCCCATTTTTCAATGTTGAATAAACAGCCTGATTATCCTACCGCTCAGCATTCTGCATTTAATCTCGAATTCATAGAAAATATGTACTTCGATCCGTTGGAATTGAATGCCATTGATAGTTCCAAAGCTGCTACAGATGATAATGATTTTGAAATTGCTCACTGGAACAAATTAAATACCCATCAGTCAAAATATTTTACAGACAATACATTCATCGATGAAGTCAATATTATACGCGAAAACAAAAACGGTACCCTTTCTTTTCTACATCTTAACGTTAGGAGTCTGAAAAAGCATTTCAGTGAAATCACAGGATTTATCCATAATTTACAATATAATTTTTCTATACTAGGATTTTCTGAGAGTTGGTTAAACCCTGCTACAGAAAAGTTATATCATATAACAGGATACACACCATTTCCAACGTCCAGGAAAAACAGGAAGGGGGGAGGATTGATATTTTATGTAAATGATAAAGTAAGCTCATGTATAGTACGTGATGGTTTTTCACATCTTGATGAAAATGAAGAATTTGGCTATGGGGTTCCACAAGGATCTATTCTTGACCCAATCCTTTTCCTTCCCTACATCAATGATATAAGTCACGCCACCGATAAATTGAAAACTATTCTTTTTGCCGACGATACTAGTGTTACTTTTTCATCACAAGATCTATCAGAGCTTTTTAATGTCCTGTCCTTTGAATTACAGAACATGTATACCTGGTTTTGTTGCAACCGTCTGTCGCTGAATATAAGAAAAACTAAATACATGCTCATAAAACCGAACATTCATAAACGAGAGACTATTATTCCTAAATTATTCATTTCAGCTACAGAAATTGAAGTGGTCAACCAATTCAAATTTTTAGGCATTCTTAATGACCAATTGCATTGGAAATCTCATATATTTTACATATGTAACAAACTTTCGCGAAACATTGAGATAATTAACCATATTAAAAATTCTGTGAACAAGAGAACGTTATATATTATATTATTCAATGATATTTCCGTACTTGTCTTACTGTAATACCATTTGGGGACATACATATGCCACTCATCTAAATCCTCTTATTCTGCTTCAGAAACGTGCTTTTAGGACGATAACTTTGTCCAGCAAAAATGATCATACTCAACCACTGTTTTTGAGGTTGAAAATCTTAAAGTTGCAACAATTAAACACATATTCTTCTCTCTTAATGGCCCATAAGTGTTTTCATCATCCAGCCTTGCTTCCAGTACATTTCCAAAGATACTTCAACAAACAATCGGACATACATCGTTACCAAACCAGAGGACAGCTTTTGAATCTCTACAGACCAATTTATAGATCAAATTTATATACGTTTTATTTTGGGTAATTCTTTTTGACCTTTCTTATTTTTTTTCATTTGTTCTCTCTTGTCTTTTTTATTTTCCTTCTTATAAACTTCTTTCTCTCTATCTTGTACCAACAAGTCCTTCGACCTTTGGTTCAAGGAAGTCTCGCCTTTTAACGGACGATCACTACACTCCTGATACTCCTCATCAGAAAGCATGGGTGTATCGTTGGTAGGAGTGGGAGTAGCATCGACTATTTTAGGCTCTTTGCCGGATTCGATATCTATGGTATTCTCTTTATTCTTCTTTTTCTGATTCGAGGTAGCTTTATTACTACTACAAGACTCTTCACTACTTTCTTTTTCTGTGAACTCCTTCAGTACTTCCTCGTTTGATGTAAAGTTTACATCTACACCGGAGTGAATAGGATTAATGAAGGAATCTACAGACTGCACAAGTGCATCCTGACCCGAAACATTACCAGTATCCGGTAAGTTGTCACCCTTCAATTCAACTTCCGGAGTTAATACTACGTCAACACTTTCAGTCTGATCAGAAATCGACTTATGATCACCTGACTTCTGATCACCTGCCTTGACTTCTACATCATCGCAAACCTCACTCTCACTGACATCTTCATCTTCCGAATTACAACCTTCATTCATCGCGTCATGGAGACACTCGTAGTGGTTTGAGGATTTCTCATTGTTCCAGGCGGAGACTATCCTCTGATGACGTTCGGTGGGCTTGCCATCACGGCCTACAGTCTTCCACAAATCCATATAGTGCTGTTGTTTTTGCTTGAGAGCCTCGGCGGAAAGTCCTTTTCGAACTTTTGCGGGTGGAACAGAACAAGAATCTGAGGAATCATCTTTTCTATCGTTAGCTGCGTTATCTTCAGAAACTTGTTTGGCCTTTGGACAGGTTTTTTTAAGCTGTCCTTCCTGATGACAAATCAGGCATTTATTTTTCAAAGGACACCTCGAGTTCATGTGATCCTCAGAACCACAAGTATAACATGTTTTTACTTGACCGTTATACCATACAGGAAGTCTCATACCTCCAATAAAAATAGAAGGAAGAGCACGTTTGAATTTCGTCATCCAAATTCTTCGAACTCCCGTCTCAAAATCTCTATCAAACGAATAGAACTCCTTTTGTACAGAGAGAACATCTCCATAAAACTCAAAAGCACCTTTGATCGCAGAATCTGGGAAATCGCATGGTCCTTACATCTTTACCAGCAATTTCCCTGGATCTATTCCTCAAAATGGCCACGTTGATCTCCAACACGAATACCTTCCAGCACTAGGCGGGTTTTGGTAGTTTCATTTGCTAGTGTGATGTTCCAAAGGATATTTGATACCTGTACTAGACCTTTAAGGATTTTCGGTCCTGATCCAACAGTGTCTTTTAATGCGTGATATATATCAATCGCATTAGCTTTCTCTAGACCTTGAAGTTGTAGGCTCAGTGACCTATCATACTTTCTAAAGGCCATAGTGAAAAAAAATAAAATAAAATAAAATAAAAAAAAAAATTCAAAGTCCCACTAGGGACTATCAATACAACTACAAACTACAAATAGTGACACGCACAAACCCCAACAGTGAGCCTCCCCACAGAGTAAACATTGAATACTCCCCGATGGAGCCTCACTCCAAAGACGTACACTGTAACCTTTACAACAATACACTGAAACTTCAGGGCCAGGCAGAACAAAAGCCTAGTCCTAAACCCAGCGAGTTGCCTGGTTACAACGAGGAACAAAAGAACAGAGAACAAAGGCTAGCGCACAGCTGTACACTCAGGGCTAAGCCTACAACGCACAGCTATATAACTTCGGTATGTTACATGTATTCAACCTACCTCGATTTACACAAATATTATGTGCAAATCGACCTACGTCAAACCGAACGAAAAACGAACCAACTTCAGACTAGATCAAGTCAACAAGAATATATATATATACAACAGCAAAATACGAAATATTTACAGACAGCGAACAAACAGAGAAGAGGGAGACAGAGAAAAAAAACCCACCGACCCTCTCGGTCACAAAGACCGAGACGGTAGTAATGGCGGCTCTCTGCCTTCCCAAACCAGGCCAAACTGACTAAGTCAGAAAAACGCCCTGAACAGCAAAAAACTGACAAATAATTCCAAACTTTCACCACAGGTATTTGCCAAACGTTTTCACAAAATATATTACACAAAAACCAGAGTTAAGATCAGCTGAAATCCGCAGAATTAGACAAATTTCTCGGAGCGAAGTGAAAAAAACGTCCAACTCCCAATCTCTCTACATCCGGGCTCCCCCACTCCAAAGGTGAATACAATATATAACCAGTACAACAATACACTCTCTCTGAACCTCAGGTCTCGGCCGAACAATAGCCCAGTTCTAAACCTGGCCCGTTGCCGGGTAAAGCCGAGGAACAAAAGCACAGAGAACAAAAGACTCGCTCAAACCTGTAATCTGAGGGCTAGCCTTCAGCATACACCTTCACCATGTACATGTTTCCAGCCCAGCTCGACATACGCAGATATGTGCAAATCGACCTAAGCCAAACTGAACGAAAAACGAACCAACTACAAACTAGACAAAACCAACAAGGACGTATACACACCAGCAGAATACGAAATATTTACAGACAGCGAACAAACAGAGAAAAGAGAGAGACAGAAGAAAAACCCACCGACCCTCTCAGGACTTTCGGTCCTGATCCAACAGTGTCTTTTAATGCGCGATATATATCAATCGCATTAGCTTTCTCTAGACCTTGAAGTTGTAGGCTCAGTGACCTATCAAACTTTCTAAAGGCCATAGTGAAAAAAAAAAAAAAAATTAAATCCCACTAGGGAATCTCAATACAACCACAGACTACAAATAGTAGCACGCACAAACCCCAACAGTGTGCCTCCCCACAGAGTAAACATTGCCTACCCCCTCAAGGGAGCCTCACTCTAAAAGTGAAGGTGAAAACTATATAAGCAGTACAACAATACACTCTTTCTGAACCTCGGGTCTCGGTCGAACAACTGCCCAGTTCTAAACCTGGCCGTTGCTGGGTGATGCCGAGGAACAAAAGAACAGAGAACAAAAGACTCGCTCGAACTTGTACTCTGAGGGCTAGCCTTCAGTATACACTTTCAATATGTACATGTATTTAGCCTAGCTCAATATAGGCAGATATGTGCAAATCGACCTAAGCCAAACTGAAAGAAAAATGAACCAGCCACAACCTTGATCAAGCCAACAAGGAAATATATATACACCAACAAAATACGAAATATTTACAGACAGCGAACAAACAGAGAAGAGGGAGACAGAAAAAACCCACCGACCCTCTCGGTCACAAAGACCGAGACGGCAGCAATGGCAGATCTCTGCCTTCTCAAACCAGGCCAAACGGACTAAGTCAGAAAAACGCCCTGAACAGCAAAAAACTGACAAATAATTCCAAACTTTCACCACAGGTATTTGGCAAACGTTTTCACAAAATATATTACACAAAAACCAGAGCTAAGATCAGCTGAAATCCGCAGAATTAGACAAATTTCTCAGAGCGACCAGAGCTAAGATCAGCTGAAATCCGCAGAATTAGACAAATTTCTCAGAGCGAAGTGAAAACACGTCCGACTCCCAATCTCTCTACATCCGGGCCCGTCACTTTAAGATTGTTTACTTACCTTATTGCTGAATGTGACGTTAAATCGCTCTCGTGTTTAGATTATGACTTCTTATTTCGTAAGCCCGTTTTCATGTTCATTTAGACAGAGATCGTGTGACGTTGAATCAAGGTTATGTTGAAAATTATTTTATTAAAATAAAATATATAGAAACTTATGCCGTTTTGCTTCGCTTTGGGGTTTCGTTAATGAGTATGAGTATTTGTTTGGAAAAGCTATTTCGTTCGTGGTGATGCTATTAAAGTCGGATTGAATCATTTTGCGCTGCTTTTTGGCTACTGAAGCTTTTCAGAAAGTATTTCTTCAGTTTTGTTTGATAAAGTTAACCAGAGATAGTTCTATTCGAAGTAAGCTTACATAAATTGATACAAATAATTCTCCGTCTTAAAGTCTTGGCGTTTGGATCTTGACGTCCTTTGGATATGAGAAGAAGAAAAAAAAATTGTGAAAGATTTAGATTTTAAAAATCTACATAAATAGCAGGAGAATGAATGTTTTGTTTTCTAATGTGCTGAAGGGCAGATGAATGGCAATCGACAGCTGTATGGCGGTCAGTTATTTATTTCTTTTCGACAAAGTCCCTTGGAGAAATGAAGTACAGAATTCATGCAAATAGTGATGAAACTATTAAAAGATCTACATGGACTTCATAATTTTTCTTTTTCTGGAGTAATAGCAGCCGAATGGCAGCTGATAGCCGAATGGCAACGAATAGCAGCCAAATGGCAGCTGATAGCCGAATGGCAACGAATAGCAGCCAAATGGCAGCTGATAGCCGAATGGCAACGAATAGCAGCCGAATGGCAGCTGATAGCCGAATGGCAGCTGATAGCCGAATGGCGGCGAACGGCCGAATGGCGGCGAACAACCGAATGGCAGCAAACAGCCGTATGGCAGCAAACAGCCGAATGGCGGCGTATGGCAGCAAACAGCCGAATGGCGGCGAATGGCAAATTTGCTTATGGTACCGGATTTGTTTTAAATAGTCGGACGGGCAATAGATCTGATTCTGTTGCATCTTGATGAAAAGAAGCAGTTTTGATGTTGCGTTTTCATTATTTCATGTAAGCGATAGGTCAGATTGACAGCAAGTAATACTTTTGAACGATAGTAATATACACCCATCTACTAGCGATGGCAGAACGATTACCCAGAGGTTTCATTGTAACAGTCGAGCTGGAGGTTTTGTTTTGTGAAAGTAATCTAGAGAAAACAACTGTTTACCTAACATAATTTTCTTTCGAATTGGGAAAAGGAGAATTCTCAAAGCATCTTTCATGCCTTTGGGTATGATTTACCATTCTCGAGTTTTCGAGTGTAACCTTTCTTGCCTTTCTTTGTCTATCGAAGGAGGTCGGCCTTCACGGCTCCGGCTACTCTATGGTGAATAAAAAGCTGAGAGCGTTTGTTGAAATGATAAATAATTTGTGTTCGTTTGAGTGCAACGAATTAGAACATAAATATTTTTATTATTGGTACAGAGCTCGAATTGATATGCTAATGTGCGTGTAGGCGACTTGGAATAAGAATAGGCTAATATGACTGGGTATGTCATGCTAATGTGCAATATGCAGATGAAGTTAGGTGGTGGAGAGATAACATATAAAAGAGGGTTGTCTGAATGGGGTTTTCATCGAAGCCCAGCCAGCTCTGACCGCGCGTAGTGGTATACCATTTATTCACTTTATTACGAGTGAATATGAGCAATTTTATATTAAAAATGTGTTGGTCAGTAAAACTGATTGTAAATATAGAAAATAGCGCAATATTCAATGATTAAGAATATCGTTGAGAAAAAAAAAAGATTATTATATCTACCAACGTATGTCATATGTCGCTGAAGTGAGTTTCAATGAAAAGGTTCTATTTCCACGAGAACAATGAATATCATTCATTGAATGATGCTCGCTACAGCGTACATGATCAATTCTGCTTGATGCATATCTGCGCATGCCTATACAAGATACAAGAATTTGTATTTAACGTCGGATTACATGGGAAATAAATAACATTAGCTATGAAGCTATTCTTCCGACAGGCATTTAAAACAGACATTTAAAAGGATATTACATATAATTTAAATATGAAAACAGAAACAGGAGAGCAAAACATGATAAAACGTTTAGACATATACGAAAATAAAACTAGACATATACCAGAATATAAAATAACTTCAAAGATAAAACCTAATACAAATCATATAAATTTATCGACAGGACGAGCAGCCGCAACTGTCGCCGCTCCATGTGCAAAGAAGCCCTCGAAACTCACCGTAAGAAGTTACACTCCTCATATGATTGGGAAGGCTGTTTCACACATGTGCGGCGGCGAAGCGGAAACTCCTCCTGCCAAAGGACTCCGTCCGAATTTTTGGAACCTCTAACATATTTGTATATCTAAAACTATAATCAGATTTCTTAACTTTGATAAGATCATCTAAAAACTTGGGTGCTGTTCCATTTACGATTTTGAAAACCTCAGACGCCAGGGCACGGAGTCTGCCAATATGTAACGATGGTACCTTGGCTCTAAGAAGTAGATCTTTATAGAATAGAATAGAATAGAATAGAATTTATTAACCAATCAGGTGCCCACTTGGAGCGTACAATCAATACCCCTCCCCCTTCTTTGATACAATTGATTCAAACAAACATGTACAACACACAAAAAAAGTTAAAATTTCTCCAACACTAAGATCTTTTTACCATTATGAGGATCAAAGGCTAACTAGCGTTTATGAGACATGTTATTATATAATACATGTACAAATAAAGTTACACGGAAAGTTCAGACTCACGTCGCAAGACCATAACATGACAAATAAATTTTGATAGTGCAAAACACACCTCAGAGTTACCACTGCTAAGCAGCCAGATAAACTGGTTTGGGGACGACAACAAGTTAAAGTTTGCACAAGATTTGCTTGCTGTTTCGGTTAAAGAAAGGCGAATATTACTATATTTATTACAATTAATTAATACATGAAATTCATCTTCGATCTCATTTGGACAGAAGGAACAAGTTCTTTCGTTAATAGGTGTATTATTATACCGCCCATGTTCTATAGATAATCTATGACAGCTTAGCCTGAATCTAGATAATTCCTGTCTATAGTCAGCACACTTAATAGTATTAAGATAGGTTTCCCTATGAAAATGAGACTTAAAAAGTTGATAGGTCCTAAGTTTCACACCGGAGAACTGATTATGAAACTGTTTCACATCTGTAAGCATATTAGCACAAGAATTAGAGAGTTCAATTTTACATTTCCATAAATAACGATATTTCTCCGCTAGACAGCGTGATACTTGTTTCGATAAGCACTTAGGACTTATACAAACATTTCTAGGGGATAAATGAGATATATTCAAAGTAGAAAATAAAGCTTCCATATCCCCCACCCAAGACTGAGCACTTTCACCATATAGATCACATGATAAAGAATAAGCCTCAGCTAAAAGGCTATCATCATGTAAGGATTCGATTCTTGACCAATATCGAGCTTGAGACCTAAGGATATCAAAGGTAATTGGTAGCCTGCCAAGTTCTCCACGAACAGCTTCATTACTGGCTTTAGAGTGTACACCTAAAATGTATTTACAAAATTTAAGATTAAGTTTCTCGGAGGGAATGTCCTCAAGGGATCTTATAAGATAACCATCACCCTTCTGAAGCAATCGTTTACCATTCATACAACCCCAAATTTCTGCCCCATATAATGCCGCTGGTTTTACAGTATGATCAAAAACATGTAAGGAGGTATCTATGCTGGGTGTGGTTACTCCAAAGGACTTGATCAGGTGAAAATAAGACTTCAACCCCTTTTTGTATACATCATGTTTTGCAGCTGAGAAAGATCCGGACTGATGAAAAGTTGTTCCTAAGTAATTATATGTCTTTACTTGATCAAGAGTATCCCCGCAAAAAGAAATATTTGTCTTTACTGATTTACCAGATCTAGTGAATACCATAACCTTTGTTTTGTCAATATTAAGATTTAAATTCCACATGGCACAATATTCCCCTAATTTATTCATAGAATTTTGCAAGCCCTCCTTTGACTCGGATAATAACACCAAGTCATCGGCATATAGAAGGCTACTTATTTTACTTGTTTTAAGATGAACTGGACAGCAGGAATCATCGAAGATACCTGGCAGATCGTACAAAAATATTTTAAAAAGGTTTGGACTAAGATTGTCCCCTTGTTTTACACCAACGAAAGATTGAAATTCATTTGACAGATTATTGCCAATTTTGACTTGCAAAGTAACACTCTTGTACATACTTTCAATAATTCCATAGAACAAAGGAGGAACACCAATCATTTTTAATTTATATAAAAGGCCATCATGCCAAACAGAGTCGAATGCTTTTGAAAAGTCAATAAAGCATGTATATAAAGGAACCTTAAGTTTATGGTTATATTTGTCAAGTAAGGATCTAATGACAAACATGTGATCAATTGTCCGCTTACCACTACTGAACCCAATTTGCTCTTTTGGAATAATATTATTCCTAATTAGGTAGTCTTCAAGTCGCTTATTAAGGACACTGTTGAACAATTTGCCTATGCAGCTAGTAACGGCTATTCCCCTAAAATTATTTGGATCAAGTGAGCTACCTTTCTTATATATAGGAGTTACATAGCCTTTAGACCATCCCTTCGGGTAAACAGAATGAGTAAATACAAGGTTAAATACTTTACTTAAACATTGTAGAAAAAAGTTTTGACCACATTTAATCATTTCGTTGAGTACATTATCTAGACCACATGCCTTATTGGGCTTTAAATCCTTAATAGCAGCTTGGATTTCCTTATCACTAACACGAAAATCCAATTCATTAAAGGTGGGCAGGTCAAAACTAGATGACCTGGAAATTAAATCAGATGACCCAGTCGATTGTTGCTGACCTAGTTTCTCGAAGTGACCTAGCCAGTCACCTGGACTAATACCATCTAATTTATTATCTAATGGTCCCTCCTTACGGATATCTTTCAAAAGTTTCCAGTAAGCACTGGGATTGTCAGTTTGCAGATCATCTAGTTGCTGCATTAAATTTTCTTTGAACTGACGGCGTTTAAGTTTTTTACATTTACGAAATTCTTTAAGACATTTAAAGAAAGAGGATCGAATAAAGGGCTCCTTTGGATATTTGCACAATAACCATGCCTTATAATCAAGATTTTTCTGAATTTCATAGAGTGTTTGATCAAACCATTTCGGTTTGATACGTTTCTTGGAATTGTCATGTGGAATTTTTTTCTTACATAATGATTTTGATGCAGCTGTCAAAAATATTTCATTGAGCTGAGCTGCTGCACCTTCAACATTATCGGAAGTAAACTCAGCTTGCATCAACTCTTTAATTTGCTGTTGTAGCTCAGCTGATACCAAAGCAGCTTGAAATAGCTGTGGAGACATTTCATCCCATGTAAATCTATTTGGCATTTTTTGTAATGGCGATGACCGCCTACAGACTGGGATGTGATGGTTTAACTTTTACAGTAACCGAAATTTGACTGTGATCAGACAAATGGCCAACTAGAGGCATGACATGAAAATACTTAACATCATTATTGACAAGTAGTTCATTTGACACCAGTACATAATCTACAACACTGCTGCCAAGATACTGATGGCAGGTAAAATAGCCGACGGAGTCACCTAACAGTCTTCCATTAAGTATCCTTAATTGACTGGCTATACAACAATTAAGTAATTGCTGACCCCGGGTATTAAGTATAATATCTTGACTGACACGATCTGGCGGAGGGATATCACATACATAGTCATCATATAGATTCATAGAGGAATTAAAGTTATCGTTCTCTATGAAATCTAGATCTGTAGCAGTTCTAGCGTTAAAGTCTCCACCAAGGAGAATTTTACCCAAAGAAGAGTATTTCTCAATACACTGTTCAAGATTCTCAATATAATCATGACACATCCTTTTACTATAGGAGGAATGGGGTGGAGGGAAATACACCGCACAAACATATATGTCTTCCAACATTCCAAAATAACATTTACACAGTTTAAACCATATACAGTCATCCTTTTTTTCGAGGATTGTAATCCCTCCTAAAATAGAATTTCTGACAAGAATAGCTATCCCACCAGAGTATTTCTTAGCTCTTTTTGCACGTGGTCTAGGATTTTGAAATGGTGTAAACCCATTAATATCAAACTTGAAATCTGGACCACAATGAGTCTCTGATAAACACATGACGTCACAGTTACTAAGTGATGAAAGGAATGATTGATCATAAAGTTTGTTACAATCATGGATAACCATACCTTCAATATTCCAGAAGGATAAACGTAATGAGGATAGTCTAACCATGGTAAAAAATCATAAATGTTTAAAAATTAATTGTAGTATCTGGACCGATATCGCTCCATATTATTTTCCTTCCAGGAACTGGGTTCACCACACACAGAACTATTTAAATTGTTTTGGCGAAACCATCCAGCATTGTAGTTGTCAGGGTTCTTTCTAAATGAGTCAATGTAGATGTCTCGATCCCTTCTATGCGACGCTGAATCCATGAACCCGGACCTATAGGATGGGTTGTCCGTGTGTTGTCCATACTCCAATACACGATAATCTGCGACGTCGTTACAGCCCTGGTTATCAGATTGGTAATGTCGTTGGTCTCGTTGGTACTTGTTTCTGTAAGGACCATCCTCATAGGAAGAGTAATGACGCGGCTGTTGAACATACGATGTTTGTGAACGCTTGCGTCCACTGACAGAGATATTCAGCGAGCGCTGGATAGCCACTCGGAGATTCATGGCCAACATGCTGGTACCCTCATTGGAGAGGTGGAACATATCCTGGTCCACGAATTGTTCCTTAAGAATGCCTCTGGATGAGAGATTGGTATTGTCGCATACCTGAATGTGATCTTCGTGTAGATACAGATGCTGGAGAGCTACATTTACTTCATATATTAATCTGTTCAACTCAGCATCATCGTTCCTGCAAATGCCAAGGGAAACCACTATCTTCGAAGTTGGCCACTTTATCTGAATTTTTTTCAGCAACGTAGACATTTGATCGGCGCATGATGAGCTGGAAGCAGACTTAACATCATTGGTAATAAGATGAGTCACAATGCAATCATATTTCCTTGTATCAGCGGCATCGATGAAACGCGAAGCCCCATCGATGGTATAAACTACCTGTTTAGTTATTTCACAGTCTCTGATGAGACGACGAGTGTCAATATCTTTCAGGTGCGAGTTTCCCAGTAACAGCACACGGGGACGTCTGGACTCTTCTTTGGGCAAAGATGTACCAAAATACTGTTGCCCCTTATATACAGGTTTTTCCGATCCAGATGAAACAGTCCTCGGGGACGGAGAAGAAGAGAGTGTGGAGGCTGATGTACTGCGATTACCTCCAGTCACAACACTAGCATAGGAAGCTGCAGGTTTATTTGATCCCCACTTAACAGTCAGTAGTTCCTGAGTCTTTAATTGCCCCGAGTGGACCTTTCCGACGAGCGAAGTTAGATTGGCTATGCTTGTGTTAGAGTTTTCCTCCACAGACTGCTTACTATGGAGAACATCATGCATTTTTTGCTGACTGTTTTGTACTTTCTCTAAAAGAGATGTCATATTGTTTATCTTCCCTGTGTTATGCTCAACTTGAGACTTCACCTTGTTGATATTTGTTACAACTTCAGCTCCAGTGTTTTTTCCCAACTTTTCATTTGCCAATAAGCTTTGTTTGAGTTCACAGTTCTCATCCTTGAGGACCTTGCACAGAGATTCAACCTGCACTCTTCTGTCAAGTTGATCAGTCAGATTTGCTTCCAAGTTTTGAATTTTTGAGGATTGGTCCGATTCGAGCTGTTGCTCAGTGGAAGCGATCAGTTTGCCTTCTAATGCTTGTATTGACGAGATTGTATCAAGCTTTACCTCGGAGACAAATTGTGAAAGAATAGGAGTGAGATCTGCTTTAATATTCTTCTCCTCAAGAGCCTGGATGTGGGAGAGAGTTTCCTGTTTCATTTCCAATGTTGTGGCTGTTAGGGTCTCTATCGCCTTGCCAGTAGATTCTACATTAGATAGTTTGTCCACAGTATGCGATGTAGATTTTTGAAACTGAAGAATTAAGTCCAATTTCTCCAGGATTGTGGCCTGACCTTGCCGTACGTTCAATATTTCAGTCTCCAAACTCTCTAACCGAGTTCCTATGAACATATGAACATGAACATGAACATATGAACATTCATTGTTAAAAACAAATCGAAGGGCTCTCTCTTGGATTTTCTCGAGTTTGCAGGAGCTGGACTTATTGCAGAAGTGCCAGGTTAGTGGGCAATAATTAAAATTAGACAAAATAAAAGAATGATATATGGCTAATTTTGTTTCCACATTTAGTATTTTGCTTGAGTCTCTTGAGAACATTTAGCTGTCTCGATGTTTTCTTACATATCTCAGATATGTGTATGTCAAATTTCAGCATAAAATCAATATTGACACCCAGAAGCTTTACAACATCGTCACATGATATATTTACATTGTTAACAGTCAAGGATTTGATATCCTCGTGAGACTTTTTACCAGGGCAGATGGCTTGAAATTTCTCAGGGTTTGCTTCCATCTGATTATAAGCGAACCATTTAGTCAAAATAATGCTGTCCTCCTGAAGAATTTTTATCAATTCCTCAAGGTTTACATGTGAAAAAGATAGGGTGTTATCATCTGCATAATTATACAATTTGGACCCTGACAGAAAGTTAAAAATGTCATTGATGAAAACATTGAAAAATAAGGGTCCCAGTATGGACCCCTGGGGAACTCCTTTATGTATGTCTTCCCAGGAGCTGAAGTTTAAGCCTAGTTTGACTCTCTGCTTGCGGTCACTGAGGTAGCTCCGTAGCAGACTAACAGCATTTTCGGAAAGGCCTATTGTGAAAAGCTTTGTTTCTCCGTCTTTTGCAGACGCTGGCTTGGATAACATCATCGTGATGGTTTATATTGTCACGGCTAATTTATGCCAAAACTTGCATTATGCATGTAGATTGTATGCACGGAGGGGTGGAGTTCAGTCACCTTGACTGGAGATGAAGGTTACTCCATAAGGTTTTTAAAAATTCGGATGTCATTCGTATTTCCCATCTTTCATGGTATACCGATATGTACTGCGCGAGGTCGGGCTTCACGGCTCCGGCTACTGAAAAGCTGAGAAGAATGAGAGCGTTTGTTGAAATGATAAATAATTTGTGTTCGTTTGAGTGCAATTCAATTCAATTCAATTCAAATGTTTATTGCTCGACTTTGCATTTACAAAGTATGGCATTAACAAAACTATACAAAAACAGACAAATATAAAACTGGCAAAATACTACAATGTACATAATGTACATTGACAAAACTACAATAAACATATTTACAAACGGCATATATTAGTTGGAGGTGCTCAGCTGGGAGCTGGTGTTTTCTGTGTATAATTTTGGGGAGCCAGGGATCTTTTAACATACATGTTATGGAGAATAGAGCTGATTTGGGGATATTGGTGGGGGTCAGGGTTGAAGATAGCATTCAGTTTGGTGTTGGTCTCTGTAGTATCAGTGGCAAGCAAGGGGATTATTTGCATTAGAGGTTCACGTTCTGTCTTAATTGCGGGACATCGGAACAGGAAATGACATTCGTCTTCCACCTCAATGAGTGGACACACTGGACAGTAGCGATTTAGGCGTGGGATTTTTTTGTATCGGCCTCTTTCTATCTTTAGGATGTGGCTGCTAGTCCTAAGCTTTGAAAGTGTCTGGGCTGCATTTCTGTTTTTTGTAAATGTCAGATATGGTTGTAGTTGGTAGTTTGTGTAGATTTTTTGGAGTAGGGATAATTTAGCAGAGTTTGCCTGTGCACTAGTGGCAAGGTTATTGAGGAAGAATTTGTCATATGATTGTTTCAGTGAGGATTCTAGTTGTTTTATGTGGGGACCAATTTTGTTTTGCTGGGGATAGATAAGGTGATTGGCACTAGTTTTTTGGAGGAATTTTCGTGTTGTGTTTTTCCAGTTGTGTGATGAATCAGGATTAGTCAGGTAGTATGAATAAGCATCTTTAAGTAGAGTATTCTCTGTATGCTGTAGTCGGTGTCTGTATTTTACTGAGTTTAGTAAAATATCGAATATAAGTGGGTATTGACCAAGTTCGGCCCTGCTTCCAACGTTAGTAGTACGTTTGGGTAGATTTAAAGTAAATTTACAGTATTTATTGAGGGCTTGCTCAGAGGGGGATTTATCTAGTTACCCAGTACTCATTTTCTTGTTTATTTAAGAGTTTTTCGTCCAAACCCCAGACTTCACTGTGGTAAAGGAGTATTGGTTTTATTAGGGAATGGAATAGTTGGTTTTTTAGTTGAAGTGGGAAGGAGCAGTGATTAGTAGTTTTTTGTAGTTTAAATAGAGCTTTTATAGCTTTGGCTTTCAAATCATTTTGTGATTGTATAAAACTACCCTTTTCATTAATGGTTGTTCCTAAATATTGATAATTTGAACATTGAAGTAAGGGAGTATTGTTAAATGTAAATGTGATGGGTATTTCATTTTTTCGCTTTACAGGTTGCATTATCATAGTTTGGGTTTTCTCAGTATTGATCTGTAGGTGCCATTTTAAGCAGAAAGTTTCAAAATTAAGTAAGGAGTTTTGTAGACCTATTGGGCTTTCAGATATAAGTAGGAGGTCATCTGCATAAAGAAGGTGGATACTCTTTTCTCTATGGAGAGTTACGGGTTATGAGGTAGATTTGTCGAATTCTCGACAAAAGTCATTTATAAAGATATTAAATAGGGAAGGACTAAGAGAGTAACCTTGGCGAACGCCAATGTTTGAGGGGAATTCAGGGGATATAGAGTGATTGATTTTGATATGGAGACAGTTCTGTTGGTAAAGGTTTTTAATAACATTATAAAACCATCCATTAATGCCCATTCTTTGCAGTTTTAGAAACAGACCAGGATGCCAAATTGAATCGAACGCTTTTCGAAAATCCACGAAGCAAAGGTACAATTTTTTCTTGCCATTTTTGATGTATTTATCTATGAGGGATCTGATTACGAAAAGCTGGTCAGTGGTTCTATGGTCGGGGCGGAATCCTGCCTGAGAATCGGGGATGGAGTTGGAGTGGTCAAGGAAGGTTACTAATCTGGAGTTTAGGGTCTTTGTGAAGAGTTTACTGAGGCAGCTAAGAATTGCTATGCCTCTGTAGTTTTCTGGGCTTGAACGGTTTCCCTTTTTGTGGATGGGAGATATGTAAGCAACTGTCCAGGAGCTAGGGAAGATGCCAGAGGAGAGGATAGTATTAAAGAGCTCTATTAAGGGTGGGAGGAGGATATCTTGGCCGTATTTTAACATTTCATTCGTTACAGAGTCTGGACCTCCGGTTTTATTGTTCTTTAGTGTTTTTAAAGTGTTTT
>JAVTVY010015671.1:0-68352 GCA_036873755.1 Hanleya hanleyi | reverse complement strand
TTTCCAACCCTGATGCAAGTCAATGGCATTGGAGATTCTGAGGTTTGTGTGCAGCAGCAACAACGTCAAATATGACCGGTGTCACCAAAAAATCTCTGGATACGTCCCTAACTAATCAGGGGCAGATACAGGCCTTATTTTATACCTTTATAAGGTGCCCAAAATAAACAAGGTCTAAAAACGCCCAAATTAAGAAAGGAAAAACGCCCAAATTACAACGAAAAAATCTAGGTATTTTAGTTTATTATGCAGCAAATTTAGGTTTTGTATTTAATTTTGAGATGATTCACTCACGTTTGCGTTTGTCACTTCAAAAATGAAGCGGCGAAATCAAGATGTAAATTGCCTGTCAAAAAAAAAATTCTCAAAAGGCGCCCAAATTAAAAAGCTGTATCTGCCCCGGAACTTTAGACCTGGGTCCGCAGAATGAGATGGCACTGATATACATGGGACATGTGTATAAAAACCATTGAATAACATCCAATCTCATGCTCTCTAAATCCTCCTGTAATTATTCCACTCACTTTTGGATAAATTACTACAAAATTAAATAGTGGCATACGTACCTCTAACACCATATAAAAGCGATCATCTGTTTCTAGCACCTGGTAGAGTTTACAAATGTGTTGGTGACACAGCTCCTTCATGGCATTGATTTCTGTCTTCACCCTGGGAAGGTCTTCCTGTAATTAAAGTCAGAATATGGGGAGCTGCTCAAACCTTCGATATGCAATAGCTGATTAAAACCCAAGCGGTTGAATAAGGAAAATTTGATGGCATAAATAACAGGTGAATTTCAGAAGTTATTGCCTGGAAACAAAATTTTAACTACATGTAGGCCCCCAGGTGGCACCCCCTTGTAGGCCGATGAGCATTAAAAGCAATCCCAAGCGCCCAAGCGAGAACTTCAGGCAAGGTACCCACATACCAAGTTTGGAAAGACTTCATTCAGGTTTTCAAAAGTTATTGTCCGGAAACACAATTTTGAATTGGCTCACTGGTGGTGCCACCTATAGGCGTATCGGCGTGAAAATACAATCACAAGCAAAATCTTGAGACAAGGTACCCACATAACAAATTTGAAAAGAATCCATTCCAATTTTCCTAAGACACTGCCCGGACACAAAACTTTAACTTGGCCTTTAGGTGGCACCACCTTTTGGTGGCTGAGCATGAAAAGCAATCCTAAGCGAGATCTTGAGGCAAGGTATCGGCATACCAAATTTCAAAAGAATCCATTTTTTCAGAAATTATTTTTGTCTAGAAACAAAATTATAACTGGGCCTTCAAGTGGCAGATCAGCATGAAGAACAATCCCAACAATACCCACATATCAAATCTGGAAAGAATCCGTTTGGGTTTTCATAAGTTATTGTCTGGAAACGAAGTCTGATGGACATGCGGATGGATGTACGGACCCCATTACTGTAGTCCCCCTTTAGACCATCAGGCATCGGGGGACGAACATACTAAGACTATATAGAGTGGGGGCTGCAGCTGATGACTACCTGGATCTTACTTATTCATTTATTTTGTCCGACTCCGGTCCCTTGTAAGGTTGCTTCACGACTCCTGCTCAGGCAACATGTAAATCAGCCAGACAAATGAAGAAATTCAGTCTCTCATAATTTGTAAACTCTGCGAGAGCTGTTGATCACTCTCCTGGATTGTGTTTTGCGGGAGGGAGTACTAGTGCTAGATTGATCATGGTCTCCAATGTAACTCTCTACTGCATGTCCAGATTCCGAGACAGTAATCATCAAGGTAATATCCGAGGTAATATCCCAGGTAATCTCCGAGGCAATAACCAAGGTATATCCGAGGTATTCCGTGGTAGACTCAAAGGTAGATCCAAGATTTTACAGACAAATTTGAGAACACGTCTCCTGGAGACAAATATCGGGGAGTGATGCAGAGCAACTCCTTAAAACCGAGACTGGAAATAAACTATGTAGTTAATTAGACAGTGTCAGAAATATCTCAGAATAAGAAACATGGTATACTAAGCAGTATAAATCAACCAAACCATGTAACTTTTCATTGAAAATTAAAATCTTACCCCCAAAGACTTTTTGTCCATGATTTTGATCGCCACCTTTTCTCCTGTAAGTGCATGGTAGGCTAACTTGACCTTGGCAAAACCACCTGGAGGAATAAGAATGGTACATGTACATGTAGCACAGCGCTGCATATTAAAAGATTCTCAAAGATTCAGAACCCAGCTTATCAGTTAGAATAACTTTATATAATAATTCAACATTCAACAAGTGATATCCTCTGCCTGAAAATTCCTTACCTGACTAAGCAGCCCAGGGTTGTATCAACCACCGATTTCATGACTCTTGTCAGAAGAATCTGTAATCTTGTGGATGTCTGAGTTTTGAAGGAGCAGGTGGAAGGCATGGAAGTTGGCAGCCACAAGAAGCGACATTTAGTATTTCATGTACTGGTACAGAAATTAGATCATGGTCGGAAAGTAGGTGGCTGTTTTGATCATCCAGTAATCCCTCTAATAATTCAATCTCCCTATCAAAATTCAATCACCCCTAATCTTGGGAACAAAATTTATTCGATGGTTCTCATGAATTTGATCACCCTCTAAAATCATTGAAATAAATCAATAACGGATTATATAAGCTTGAATTTGAACCACTATGTCCACTTCCTGTTCTAATAATTTTCATCACCCCTAGATTTTATGGTGAGAAATTTCACTTCCTGTGTTTGAAGTATTAGAGACTACTGCAGTAGAATGTCATGACTGTAGGGGCCAAAAGGGATGCCCACCGGCTTTTCTTGACATCCCGACCCTGAATCTCGCTGTTGCAGTTGTAAGTCGCAGTTCTTTATACATGGAACAGGTTTTGAAAAAAAAAAAAAAAAAAAAAAAATTGTTTAGCATACCTGAGCCAATGGTTTCTCTCAGATGGTAAAGCCCAGTGAGATCTGAGTACTGTGACATGATGTGCCGAGATTAAACAGGGTACAGACTGCTGAACTGAATATTATCTCACATGAGTGACTCTGCAATATAAAAGTCATTCGGTCATCATTATGGAAATGTGAGGAGCTGGACAGTGGAAATAAATACTCAGGAATGTTGATAAATATGTAGGGGTGATTCTATCCACACCAGCGCAAAACGGTAGGCCACATTGACTTTTTGAAGTAGAAATCTGCAGGTGAGCTGGCCAAAATGTTTGCAATAGGAAATTTGCGATTCGACGGCTCCCCAGACTTCATTCAATGCACTTTAGGACATTTCCGAGGCCTTTTTTTCCTATTGTAACTCTCCCGAACTGCAACAAAAAAATGGAATTAACTAAGTCCAACCGACTTAAAATCGTCTTGCAGGTTTCTTAGTTCAGTGTTTAGTAGATAAATACCATCGAACCGAAAATTCCCAGGGTCAGGTCTAGAGGATTTCTGCTTCATAAAGTCAATGTGGCCTACCCTTTTGCGCTTATATAGAATACATATATTTGTCGACTTCCCTGGACATTTGTTTCCTCTACCCAGCTCCTTTCATTTCCATGCATGGCAAAAGGAAAAAAAACATCAAGCTTGATCTTTCAAAAACAAAATCGTTGCGGTAGGCTAGCCATCTTGAAAATATCTCTATGATGACACAAGACTGATTGTAAATTTCGGGATTGTGAACAAGAAAGTCAGAAACGGCTACCGGTATATCACAAGGCTTCCACATTATCTGCATCTGAATGTAAAATTATAAACATCGGTATCACGCATAATACCATAAAAGGTATCATGCATAATACCGAAAAAATGTTATTTACTGGTTTTTTTTATCTCTCCAAGGGACTGGGTCAACCAAATGGATTCCATTTTTCGTATGGTAATTCCTCTAATAAATGGATCACCGGAAGTGATATTTAAGGTATTAAAACTGACGGGTGATCGATTTATTGCAACTGAGTGAAAGCGGTGATTCGCAAAAGTCGGAGAACTAAATCTTGGATAATCAAGTGCCCAGTTTCTGACACCACGACTTGTGACAATCATGTAAGGGATGGTACAGGTGATTGTTTTCAAATTCTACTTACATAGGGTGTGATTCAAAACAATCCAGCTAATTGCCGTTTTAATGCTCCAGCATCAGCAGAAATAATACCTTGTTATTAAAAACAATCTAGTTCAAACGGTCGGTGGTCTCTTGTGAAGTGCTTACTTGTAAATGTGCACTAAGGGAGGGGAGACTACTCCTGTTTAAATGACATTCTCCCTTACTAACGGGATTGACTGGCGGGGGTGTGTGATTGAATTATTACAACTTCCGATTGTATTTTCCTCCAAAAATCGGGGGTGATCGATTTCTGATAGGGTAATCGATTTATTTGAGGAATTACGTAATCCTGAATTTAGACGGCATCATGCGCGAGAATCACGCACTTGTAAGTGTTCTAAAGGCGCTGGCGGATTTCGTTTTTGAAAGATCAAGCTTGATAATTTTATTTTTATTTTTGGTGTTTATGGAAATGGAGGTTGACAAATACATATTCTATCCATACGAGTACAAAATGGTAGGCCACATGACTTTATAAAGCAGAAATCCTTCCGAACTAACCCAGGTCGAGTGACCAAAATTTTGCAATAGGAATTTCTGGTTTGATGGCTAAACCCAGTGTTGTCAATATCACAAAAATAAATGTCAGTAGGGTTTAGCTTGTAACTATCCCTGGCCATGACAAATCATGCCAGAGACAAAGATCGATAAAGGCACATAGTGTGTGAAATAGCACTGCTGAGACTTAATTACACCCCTGTAGTCACCTAGAAGTTCTCCCCCCACTAAGGGAAGAGAGACCTAGCCCTATATCATTTAGGAGGACGCGTTCGACCAGAAAATGTAGCGTACAATCAGAACAGGTGCAACAGAATAGACTCTAGAAAAGAGTACCTTTTGAGATGATCGTGGTTGTAAGCATAACATACTCCTTTCCAAGTATTTAAAGGTTATACCAAATGACTCTATACTACTTTGCATTAAAACATACCCAGTAGTGTTCCAAACAACAAATTAATATTTATTTCTCAAATAATGTCGTCGAAGTGGGTTTTAGGACACGAATAGCACACATGTGGGGGAAAACGTATTGGAGCCGTGACCTCTGGTGCATGACGTCACAACCTGATTACGATTCCGCCCTAAACGTCATAGTCTATAACGTCAGGCATTGTTACGAAAGATTCACCCAACTGTGGGAGTTCTAGCGTGATGTCGCTGACATTTTGACGTCATTTGAGCGAGATCGTAATAAGGTTGTGACGTCACAGGTCAAGCGGTCACAGCTTTCGCCGTTTTGAAAGGGGCATGAAATTGTCACACTTTACTGCTGCTATTTCCAACCTTTTTGTATAACCTTTAAGGTATGTGATTTGACAATTGGTTGACCCAGGCCTTCAAGTGGCTCACAGTGAAAATATAGGAGAAAGTATAGCAGGAAATTTGCAAAAATGTAGGAGAAATATAGGAATTTTCTGAAGAAAATATAGGAAATAAAGGAGTGTAAGACAGGTCTGTACTACATTTTATGTTCCAAACTTGGTAGTTTTCTGGTGTTTAAAGTGATTGTAAACCCTCAAGTAAAGTTTTCATCAAATGAAAGACCATTGCAAACAGTGTGGGAAAATATTTATTGTAATTTTATTACATAGAATAAACTGCAACTAAAGCATGGCATTCTATGGTGGTCTGTTGCAATCATATCTAGGTCCAGTGACGTCACACGGCCTAAATACATATATTTCAAACTTTGTATACACTTTCCAATGCTTGATTCAAGCTGAAGGTGTGCATACTTAGAGTTTCAACACGGACTCACTGTTCCAATGTGAATGTTTCACCTAGCTTTCGCAATTTTTGCCTTTTCGCAATCTTTCGCCAAAATATGCCAATTCGATACAGTTTGACCGACCTGAGCTTTGACCATGTACCATCTCTAATGACTGTTTTGATGCTGAGAAAATGTGATGAAATGTGTGGAAAAAACATTTTTTTTCCGATTCGCTATTGGTTCACAACCGGCAAGGATCGATTTCTGATGATGTGAGCAAAAATGTCAACCACATTCTGCACATGTCCCTGTCAACTGTGGCGAAAGAAACAATGGTTTTGTTGACAAAATCTGTGTTTGAAGGCAGATTCCATCTGATTAAAGGCGTCGTTAGGTGGGTGTCATAGTGCTGGAGATGCCAAATCATATTATTTATTCGATAAAATGCTTTTCATGCCTGTCTCAATTTCTCTCCACGACATGTGCAGTGAAAGATCTCGAGCGACTGACATCCAATTTGTTTCTTTCCGTTTCGGTCTGTAACAGTGATTTGGGTTAAGGAGTCCGATTCAGCAACAACAACCGAAAAAAATAAATAGACTCCTTAGCCGATGTTTTCGGGTTAGGTTTAGCTTGTTGAACTAGCCGGAGACAAAGATCGACGAAGGCACAGGGTGTGTGAAATAGCAGTGCTGGGCCTTAATCACAGATCGACGAAGGCACAGGGTGTGTGAAATAGCAGTGCTGGGCCTTAATCACATCCCCTGTATACTGTCTCGCGCGCAACCAACCATGATGATGGAAGGTAATTCAATTCAATTCAATTTATTGTACAAAAACATCCAAATCTGGACAGTGCACAAAACGATAAATGTTGAACAAACACAGAACAGTAGTATATAAGATACAATGTAATATAAGGCCACACTACCCCTTTACGGCAGTGGAACTGCAGACCACATCACTGACAGACAATGGTAAAGTTTAGAGATTAATTACTAGTTGGACCACATCTGATCCGACTAGGGAGTAGGATCCAATGAAAGGGCTAGGCCAAGCTCAGAATATCGCCATTTACGTTCTTCCATGCATACAAAAATATGTTTGCAAATAACAGGGGCCAAATCGGCAGGAGGGTCAAACAATATGCGAAAAAGATCCGCCTGTTTCAAACGATCAATATCAAACAGACCATCAGATACCAATTTAATGGACTTAGACAATATTATACGTTGGGTGTTGTAAATAGGACAGGTGGTCAGAAAGTGTTTCTCATCTTCGACAGATTGAGGACAGAAAGGACAGATACGCTGACTACAAGGAATTCTCTTCCCGTTTACCTTTCTATAACGCGCCCTTTCAATTTCAAGTTGATGACAACTAAGCCTCAAGGATGACTGGGCTTGTTTATGTTTCCTATCAGGGCCTGATCTAGACTTTTAGTTTGGGCACCCTTACCTGGCGCAGAGTGTGATAAGTTATAGTGAAATAGGCCGCGATGTGGGACTGTCGAAGCCCATGGAAGCTGTGGGAGTATTGAATGGTCTAAATACAGCCTGATAACTTAATATTTGGCAATAGTAATTGCATTAATATAGGTTTCAGCCTGTTCAGAGGGAATTTGCTAACAATGTTTTTTTTTTTTTTTTTTTTTTTTTTCTCATTTGGGCGCCCAAATTCATGGCGCACAAACCCGTTATAACGGGTTCAAAAACGGCCTGGATCAGGCCCTGCCTATTCTTAACCGTAGTTAGGTATTCAGATAGAGAAATTTCCTCCTTGAAGAGACCATAAGTTCGAAGTTTGTGGCCAGGTTCATCATCATTAGTGACCTCAGTACCCACCACCGAAGTAAAGATATCCTGAAATTGACTTCGAAGCCTTGTCTTAACAAGCTGAGTAGCTAGCAGGTCCTCCGCCAAGTAGCCTGTTTGAGAGCACCAGCATATACGCTTTCAATATCTCCTTAAATATAACTTGGAAAGTTGATATGTGTATGTGGAAAGAGACGTTCATCTGGAATTGTTGAGACAATTTGAGGAGGTTTGGGAAGCAGTAATGGGTAGTGTAACACTGGAATGTAAGTCTGTAGTTGTATATGGATTTGTGGATGGTGAGGTTTATAAATCGATGAGTGGAATAGATCAAGATATCGCGTTCACAACACAGATGGGTACAATATGGGTGAGTGAAATCCAAGATGGTCAATGGCAGCCATCTTGGATTACATACTACCTCAATGAAAATCAATACCAATCGCTGTCTAACTGATGTGAAGCACCGTCTCGAGTTTGAAGTTGATTGGTCAAATTGTTGTCGAGATATCACGTTCACAAGATCCGAGACGGATGGAATCCAATATCGTCAATGGCAGCCATCTTGGATTTGTACCTCAGTGAAAATCAATACCAATGGCCGTCTAATTGATGTGAAGCACATTCTCAAGTTTGAAGTCGATTGGTCGAACTGTTCTCGAGATATCGCGTTCACAAGATGTGGGATGGACAGAATCCAATATGGTCAATGGCAGCCATCTTGGATTATGTACCTCAGTGAAAACCAATACCAATGGCCGTCTAACTGATGTGAAAAACCTTCCCTAGTTTGAAGTCGATTGGTTGATTTGTTTTTGAGATATCGTGTTAACAAGATGTGGAACGGAGTGAATCCAATATGGTCCATGGCAGCCATCTTGGATTACGTATCTCAGTGAAAATCAAAACCAATGGCCGTTTAACTGATGCGAAGCACATTCTCAAGTTTGAAGTGGATTGGTCAAACTGTTGTCGAGATATCGCGTTCACAAGATGTGGGATGGACAGAATCCAATATGGTCAATGGCAGCCATCTTGGATTACGTACCTCAGTGAAAATAAATACCAATGGCCGTCTAACTGATGTGAAGAACCTTCCCAAGTTTGAAGTCGATTAGTTGAATTGTTCTCGAGATATCGTGTTCACAAGATCTGGGACGGATGGAATCCAATATGGTCAATGGCAGCCATCTTGGATTACGTACCTCAGTGAAAATCAATACCAATGGCCGTCTGACTGATGTGAAGAACATTCCCAAGCTTGAAGTTGATTGGTGGAAATGTTCTTGAGATATCGCGTTCACAAGATGTGAGACGAGAATCCAATATGGTCGATGGCGGCCATCTTGGATTACGTACTTCAGTGAAAATCAATACCAATGGCCGTCTAACTGATGTGAAGCACCTTCTCAAGTTTGAAGTCAATCGGTCAAATTGTTCTTGAGATATCGCGTTCACAAGATGTGGGACGGACAGAATCCAATATGGTCGATGGCGGCCATCTTGGATTACGTACCTCAGTGAAAATCAATACCAATGGCCGTCTAACTGATGTGAAGCACCTTCTCAAGTTTGAAGTCGATTGGTCGAATTGTTCTCAAGATATCGCGTTCACAAGATGTGGGACGGACGGACGGACGGACGGACGGACGGGCGGACGGACGGAGGGACGGACGGACGGAAGGACGGACGGCTAGCATTTCCAAGTCCTCCCACCACTTCGTGGCGGAGGACAATAATGGGAATGCTTATGGAGCTTGCATGAGGATCGAGCGTTTTAGTGGCATGCAAGATGTGTGCAGAGAAGGAGAGTTTCGGGCACTTCACTGAAAGATTCTGGTCTTCCAAAAAGGCCTTGTGAATCAACTTCTGGGTGGGAGAGGTTTCAAGACGCATGTAGTAATTGAACATGTCCAGCGTAATGTCATAAGTCACTGGGAAAAGCCCCAATCCTGCCAGGCAACCAGTGTTATAAGCACGCCGTGGTAAATCCAAGATGGATTTAGCGACTTTAATAATAGAGTGATTGCATGGGCGATCACTCCAATCCCTCCAATTTGCAAAAGGATCTAAAAGCTGACCGTGCTCACAGAAGCTCTGGTTCTGCCTAGCACGGTCTCTTCTGGGGACGGTCTGTCATACCAGGGGGGAGTAACTCTTTACGTACTCTGGCATTAAGAAGGACGCGCCGAGTGAAAACGGCGCTTGCATATCGAGTTCTGAAGAGCCGTAACTACTAAATTCATTCTTTCAATGTTTTTGCGAGATGTATACCCGATGTGCTTCACTCAACATTAAGTTAACAATAAAATTCCTTCTATCTGAAACTATTATCGGTACATGATGTAGGCCTACCGATAAACTGAATGTTTTCGGGGTGTTTTCACGCTGATAACATAAAAAAACTTGTTTTGAATTGAACTTGAAACGAATACAATAATATTTTGAAAGTATTTATATAATATACAGGCCCATATATTCTAGTTCCTTGCTTTACAAAATACGACATTCTTACCAAGTTTAATGACTTAAATGAATAAACTGTGTTCTCTTGAAAACAAAAAACAAAAATTATCATGATATAGAAATTAGCCAAATAAAACAAAATTGGTTAAAGATCGGGAGAAAGTGAGTAAATAATGTTGCTTATTACATTTCTGATAAGATACCGGTATGATTTTTGTTATAAAGTCTAAAAGAAATATTTCCTAAATATTTAAGAATATATATTTTTTGGCAAAATGCTTGACTCAGTTGATCAACTATTATATTATCATTCTGAATATTGATAAAACTGATGGCAATGAAAGCAAAGAACGAATTCAATCAAACAACATGCATTCACAGCATGTGTATCTACAAAATGCTGTCAGTGCATGCCGGGTCAAAGTGAACTTTCGATTGTTCTCAAACAAGCTCATGTATGCTCGTTTTGAAAATCAAATTAAGTTTGTTGTTTTTTTACCGAGATTCGTCAAAATATCCAAGTTATCACAATATGATAAATCATTGTTTAGCTATACTAGGGAATTTATATACTTCAGTATATCGATCACACACACGCCGAGAAGACGACAATACTAGACCGTCCTCCTGAGGGACCGTCCTGGAGAGCGACTCGGCTCCCGTGAGTACGGTCAGCTTTTAGATACGTCTCCCAATTATTTGTGAAGAGATTAGAGTATTCCTGGCGGAAAGATTCAGTGCCCCAAATTGCACATCCATATGTACAGATGGATTTGCAAATACTGGCAAATAACTTTAACAAAGACATTGTTGGCATATGCTGATCAGAACACAATTTACTCTCACCTCGCGTATTTGGAAAAAATAACTATACCATGGTTAACTCTGTTGTTGTTGTTGTCGATATATAATTTGCTTTTGTTACCGATATTTTGCACTGTCAATTACGTTTATTCAAGAATAGACTCGATCCAAAAATAAGACTAAAGCACCGTGGCATTGTTAAAGAAGCAGCAACGACAATGTTTACTTAAAAACAGTCGTGATATACCTAAAATTGTACACTGTTCTGTTCTTTGTCGGCCACCCTTTCCTCTTGTTCTGTCCCTCCAAAATTTCAAAACACGTTTTTTCCATCAACCAATCAAAACCAAAATTTGTTTTTGTAAAGTCGTCCATGCTTTCGTAAATTTTCAATCAATACATTCCCTTACTAATAATATATTGTAATTCCAGAAAATATTATTTTAACATATTTCAGAATTCCAGGCGTCAATATTCGGAAAGAAATGTTCATAAAATGTTGAAAAATGGATATGTGGTAAATACGAAACGGTGACCGAACGACTTTTGGCATGTGCGCGAAAGGAAAATGGCTTCCGAGGACGAGGTAAGAAGTTTTCGTTATTGTCACTAAGTTTCTCGTTTTATTAAAAGACAGTCCACCTTATTGAGAATTATGACAATTAAATTTGAACATGAACCTCTTTGTTGATTGTTGACAGTTTTCATATTCACTGCAGACCAGATACTCTGAAACTTGGTCACTTTTCTCGTCATTCGCAATTTTAGAATTCATTTTTAACGTGGTGTTGTTGTTGCTTCACTTTTTAAACCTCAGCTTAGCCTCCGCTTGACAAGTAACATGATTAAACAAGTCCAACAAAATCCAACAATAACACCGTAAACTGTTCATAATTTGGCCCACATTGCAGAATTTCTTACTGTCCACTAGCTAAGATTGATAGCGTCTCCGGTGAGGGAAGGGAAACGCTATGAATCTTAGCTAACTGTCTGCCTAAGAATTTTCACAGACAGCCCTGTGTCACAGCTGGTTGTTTGCGTCGGGGGTACGTAATTGGGGTACGGCTCCCATAAGATTAACATTAGGAAATACAGCTAAATTGCCATAAATAAAAAAGTTTGTATTTCCCAAGGTCGACTTTCAGATATACACGGGTTGCCAATGTTTACAATCGGGTTCCACTTCCGGTGTTGCGCGCGAAACTTGCTGGCAGAAAGCGCTTGGTATGAAGGGAGACAACTTGATTAACATGCAAATTAATAGGCAATGGCCTAAGATGGCTCACATTTATAGTCGTGATTTAGCGTTATATATCGGAGGAAATTTATGGATGCGATACATTAGACACAGAACTTATATTCATGCCTTGCATTAAAAAACATTCTTATGACATATGATCAGTGAATTGATATTCTAGCAATCTTTAAACCCAGGCCTACAGGGTAGTGGGCACCGCCTATTCCGCGAAAATATGACGGGGGGGGATACGCCGCAGATGGTAACCAACAGTTAATAACTCTGCCTGTATCTCTTCGATATTTGATTCTGTTTACTTATTATTAAACCTGTACAGATACCCGTTTCAGAAATATATCTTTTACTACACATTACTTTCACCTCACGACGAGAAGTTTAACGTAAAAAATGCATGGTGTCGATTCGACGGGAATTTTTCGCGATACACCGACACAAAATGTTTTAATAACTTTCATTGAAAACGCATCCATAAAATACAAATCTAAATAACAGTTTTCATTTCGAGTATCATAGGATCATGAAAATATAAACGTTTTTGTATATTCTTCGTTCTTCATGTAATGTTTACAAGAATAGTTAGATTGTATTCGCCGCGTATTTTCCGCGATATACCGACACCAGGTTTCAATACCGGTAACTTAATATGAAAACGCATCTATAAAATAAAAATCTAACTGTTTATTTTTCATCTCGAGTATTATAGGATCATGAAAATATAAATATTATTGCTGTATCTGTTTTCTTGTAATATTTATCGGAAAAGATGGTGTCGATTCGCCAGGAATTTTCCGCGATACCGACACTTGGTATTGATAAGGCCAAAAAAAAATATATGTCTGTTTCCGATTACGGGCCAGAAAAAAATAGAGTAGGTAGGGCCAAAAAATATTTTATTTTGGAAATAAATTTTATTTTGATGTCCAGTACTCCTGTCCCATATACAATGGTCTACAAATATATTCTTGATTGTATAACATTCCCACCCACTTTAACATATTCTCCCAGAAACACATCCCCCCATATTTTCAGATATTCAAAAGATCTTATCCCCCAAAAGATAAAGGGGGGGAGATACCCTCCAAATATATATCGTTGGTATTTTTATCTTTACTGGATCCAGCAAATCTTTATATTTCAATGAGTTCTGCTGAAACCAGTTATTGTACTGATATTATGGAAATAAGAATTGCCAATAATGTGTTTGACTGCTGTTTACCACCAAAACGAGTATCGTTTTAATTTATTAACTTGATATGCAAAACAATATATTCCAAGGATTTCCGCCCAGAAATGATGAAATTTTCCTGTAGAATTTCAAGGATTTTTAGTGAAAAATACAAAATTCCATGTGGAATTTCAGTGCCTTCCATAGGGAGAGTGGACTTATTTTCTGGAAAAGCCTGAAGAAAAAATTGACAAATACAACATAACATGAAATGGGAAATTAATTTGAACATCATGGAGGTTTGTACCAGCGCCTATGTAATTCGAGCAATTTGAGAAACGAGACGATTTGAACAAGCCATTTCTCGAAAACAGAAGAATTATTACTTGCTTGAATCTTGGGGGTTTATTTCAATGCATTCATAATAAAACAAGTCCGGGAAATTGTGGATTTTTTAGCGGAGAAATGGTACCGGTCGGTTAGACTTTGACGGCGACTTTGACTGTGTCGTCGCCGATTTCGCTGAAAACGAACACCACTTGCAAGCTGCCGTGTCCGCTAAACACTGCTTTAACAAACGTCATTTCAAGCCATAAAATCAGCAGATTCCTTTCGAAGTTGATGGAGAATATGTTTAAAATTGTGCTGGTAAACATGATCAAGTCGACTGAAGCGTAAACAGGTTGCTGATTTCTCGATTCCCGACCTAGAAGTAGGGGTTTTATTTCCTGAAAAGATCGTCAACCTGCCGCCATGCCATGCGGTCTGCTCCAGTCACACTTTACGGTATGCTGACAATGGGCGCGCCGCTTTACGGTTGTTGTTGTTGTTGTCGTAAAACGCGGCCTTGGTAGTGATTTCGTTGAAATTTGCTGATAAAATTTTTAGAGTCGCACGATTTATCTAGACTCGGTCGGGTAACCGGAAACAGACATATTTTTTTTCTTGGCCTAACTTTACTTGAAAAGGCTCCCGTAAAATATAAATCTAAATGCATAAATTTCTTGTCTAGTATTATAGGATCATGAAATAAAATATCATTTCTGCTTCTTTAGCAGTTTCCTTGTAATATTAATGGGAAAAGATGGTGCCGATGTGACGCGATTTTTTCGCGATATTCCAGACAGTATATAGTTTTGATAACTTTCCTTTGCAAACGCATCCATAGAAAGAAAACCTAAATACATATTTTCATCTCAGTATTATGGGATCATGAAAATATGAATGCCATGAATTATTTTCATAAATAATATCATTATCTTCAGCTATTTCTTGCGATGTTTACTTGTACACGCATAACACGATTTGCCGAGATTTTAAACCAAATTCGCCAAGACAGGCTTCCAAAAAAAAGCTTAGGTTGGGACCAATAGATATCCGGAGGCTAAAATGACACCTAAGACCTTAATCCAAACGATATTTGATGTAAGTCACAGCTTATAAAAAGCGGCATTGCAACACTAGATTGCTTTCGATCAAAGTGGAAAATGAACAGAAAATGACAATTTGGTCAGAACGGACACGAAAGTATTGTGTTTTGTAAAAACAATGGTACCGTACCATTAGTACAAATTTTATTTCTAAATATATAGTCGCATTACCTTAGCCCCATAAAGAAGATAAGGCATCTTATAATGATGAAGTTCAAATTCAAACTTCCGTAGGACATGAAATATGAAAATTAAATCACCCGGTAGCTCAATTTAACGGCAATGTAACGTACCGGGGTATGCCGTACTGAAGGCCTCAGTTTATCCACTGCTAAAATGTTCATTTGCTTAGTATTTGTCATGAAAATATTTTATATACAAAAACGAATTTAAGTTTTGTGACGAATGAATCATATCCATAAATTTCGTTTCAAGATACGACGCTAAACCACGACTATAAATGATAACCGTTTGGGGGGACTGCCTATAAATCTGCATGTTAATCGAGTTGTCTCCCTTGAAACTTTCAATGTTTTGCCTGGGAGTAGAGGCGCGCAGTCTGTTTACAATCAGCGATGACGTCACAGGATTTTCGTCTATTATCAGAGGATACCTAGTTCACATAACTTACTGAAGTTTCCCAAATTTTATGAAGAAAAACGAGTGCCAGACATTGTTGTAGCATAGGATATCTGTACCCCAGTTGCGCGTGTTGTTGACAGCAGATGGAACAGCTGATCTATTGTCCTCCTCCTTCATTTAGCGAGAGTTGTCCGGGAGAATAGTCCGAGATGCAGCCTCTAAAAGATATTTTATAATACTGATTTCTATTGAATGTAGGTTCTGCCAGTAGAAAAATCTTCTAGCTGCTCGACTGAAATGTCTTAGAGTCAGAAAACAATACTTTATACACCATTTTCAGTCTTTCGTTTTTGAAAATAGCTGGAGTGCTGTTAATCACACTCCTAAAGTTTGAAAAATGATTTTAAGGAGTGTGATATCACACTCCTCCAGGTTACAACTTAGGGAGGCTTACAATTGGCGAGTGCTATTGTTCACACTCCTGAGCTAATTTTCAGGAGTGTGATGGAGTGTGATCACACTCACACTCCTCAAAAACGAATGACTGCATTTTCTCTATCCAAAATAATGAAACCCACCTTCTAAGTTAAATCACAGGCTTGGAATCTGTTCTAAACATTCCGAATGAAAACATTCACTTTTTTTGAACAGTCTCACAACAACACCGCTTTCCTGAACCAAGAAGACAAATTTTTCTGCCATGTTGAAATTCTTCAGCCAATGAAAAATTAGTAATGCATCTTCTCCATGTTAGATAGTGAGACATGGTATGATCTCAGTTCATCAATCTTGTTGTTCAGCATATTCAAAACAGATTGGGGATGTTAGTCTAACTGTTCAATGTTGATATATTCGTCATCTCCCAGTGATATTAAACCACCTGGTCTGGGCTGTTTGGGTGTAGGACAAAACACCCAGGGGACAAAACACCCAAGGACAAAAGACCATTGGACAAAATACCCATGGACAAAACACCCAGTGGACAAAACACCCAAATACAATAGATTTTAAGTAGCTTTATGTTTTATTCAATCATGATTTATTACATTATATACCACTATCAATCTGCAATATTTTAGAGTTAACAAAATATTACAGCCCTAGAAAAAAATCAATAAAATAATAAAGCAAGTTTAGCATACATGTAGTATGGATTACACATGTTTAACACAAAAGTACAAGGTGAGCACATGCCACCAGTCGTCTTCCAGTCATCTTCAATAGTTAGCTCCTCCAGGGATGATGGTGCTAGTGGACGGGAAGCTTGTCTTAAATGTCTGAAGATAAATTTCTTTGATCATTGTTTCCCATTGTGTGGCAAAGTTCACACATTAAAATTTTTCATCACACCAGGGCATAATCTACCTATGTTCCAGGGGCCGATATTCGGCCCCGTTCCCCAAGCCTCTTTTCCCCAATTTGCAGGATTAAATTTCCCAATTGTAATAAAAATTCTCAAACATTCCGAAGTCTCAATTGAAGTTTCAGGTGTATGTTTTCGGAGTCCGAAGAAAAAAATCAAATTTGTTTTTGAAAAGTGTCTGACCAAATCGAACACTTACTGTGTTTCTCAGCACAATTTCTTGAGGAATTTCACTAATTTCGCCCTTGCTAGGCATGTAGAACGTGATGTGCCCTCCTGAGGCAGATTGTCGTATACTTTATTGTCCAAATAATTTGCCAGCAGACAATTGAAAAGAAATAATACTTTCACTTTCAAGACATCGCGAGTCAGTCATGTTCAGTGTTACAGAAATTGGACTGGAGCCTTCTGATTGGTTGAAATTCCACTCAGAGTAGACTAAGGGACACAACTCTTGTAAGTCTATAGTACTGCTACACTCAGAGCTATAGAAGATACACCATGACATTGTAGCTTTAATTTGTGAATGTAAAAGTGTAAAACTTAACTTTACTTGATGCTTTCTGTCTAGAATATATTGCAGGGTGCCAAAAGTGTACATTCACACACATTGAAGCATTAAATAAATATTTTAACATTATACAATTCTCACATTAAACTATAATTTGTAAATACTCTATTGAAAATTTGCCAAATTCCCATTTTGAAAAACAAAATCATTGTGTTCACTGATGATTTTTCTTGCAATATTCAGGGCTCGAAATTGCCACAAGCCCGGCAGCCCGTGGCTGGTGAATTTAGAACTTGTCTAGTTGAATATAGTTCTAAAGCTAGCTAACCAGCCCCACTGGCTGGTTATAATTAAAGAATTTCACCTTTGTATAATGACATATACCAGCCCGATGGTCTGGTAATGTTTTATGGTAAATTCATGCCCTGATATTCAGGTATAAATTTTTCTGCTGAAAATTTAAAATTTCCATGTATCAACGCAGGTATCAATGCATTCAAGTTAGAAATGAAGCTATGAATTGACAAATTAAATTGGACAGTACAGAAGTCTATAACTTTTCCACAATCCAGAAATAAATTTTGAGCCAGTACTACACTAACACCACTAAATTTCATTCAACATGACTCATTTTCTCAGTTAAGAAATGATAGCATTTTTCCAAGATACAAGCATTCACTGCCAGTTTTGCAACAAAAATTGGAATTCCAAGTTGGAATAAAGCTGCAATTTTCCCCCAAATTAGTTTGTTTCGCGCTTCAATTTTCCCAAACCAGTTGCCAGCAGGCCCCTTCCCAAAAACTGTGGATTATGCCCTGCACACAAAAGAGTTGGGTGTTTTGTCCATTTTTGCTGTTTTGGGTGTTTAGTACTGGAGTGTTTTGTCCTTGGGTGTTTTGGCCTAGGATGTTTTGTCCCTTGGGTGTTTTGTCCATATCCCGGGCTGTTTTGGGACCTGGGGGGTTACAGATTCCTGTACTACAACTCCCCCAAGCGTCTTGAGCTGGGGAGCTGAAGCTTGCCACACTATACCCTACTGGGTCAAGGTCTACCAGAAAAGGTTGGATGCTTTGATGAGGTTAAAGCTGAAAACCAGTTCAATTCATGTAAATTCTATGCAAAAACTGCATGATAAATTGATAAATAATAATCTGATGTGAAATAATAAAGTTTTTGTCCAGTTTTCCTTGTGGAAAAGCCGGAATTTTGAAGAAAAATGACAAAAGCATCACTTTTCTAGTACCCTATATGGTCACTATTTTGAATTTACCTATGATTCTATGCTGGGGGTTATGAAAATAGGCTCGAAATAACCCTCAATATGACAAACTACAATGTCCTGTAGTGTCAAGACTCATAATTACCCCAATATGATTAACTACAGTCACAGAGGGTCTGGCCTCGATGTGTCTATTGAGCAACTGCATGTCAGACTGAAAAAAGGACTAACTGGGCTATATATCCCAGTGGGATATTAAATCCAAGTTTGGATTATTTTTCCAGCACGTGACATTTCAGTAAGTGATATTTCAGCATGCGACAAGTCACATTTCGGAACAAACTGGTGGGTATTTCTGCACTTGACATTTCAGCAACTTATTTCACAGGCCAAAATATGATAAAAATGAAGATTCTCACTTTTTTACCCCTCGGCCATTTTGGCCTTGGGGTATTGTCGTTGCCATGTACATCCGTCCGTTACCGCATTTTATGAAAAACCGCTTAACATACAGTAACCAAATTTTGGGAACTTATTATTTATCTATTTATAAGTCAGATGCCTATCGAAAATGACTCCTCTCGGCCCATATTTTACAGAGTTATGCCCCTTTACAGATGTATTAATTTCATATTTTGTGATATATATACTTGAATGTAATCAACTATATGTTCCGCAGAACTGTGTTTGATTTTGGAAACTTATTTATATAGTTGTATTCTAGAAGTCAAAAGAAAATTAGTCGCCTCAGCCCTTATTTTACGGAGTTGCGCCCTTTCAGGTGGAATAATTTTCAGTTTTGTGATAAATGCTTGAATGTAACCCAGGCCTTCAAGTGCCTCCTATATTTCTTATATTTTTGAGTCATTCCTATATTTTCCTATATTTTACTCAAAACCTCCTGTATTTCCTATATGTTGACTTTTTCTCATGAAAACTTTCATCATTGCTCTGTAATGAGTCAAACTGACATGAGGAAATACATTTTAGAATTTTTTTTTCGCCTCTCTTCGCTCGGCAAATATGAAAACCTTTCAATCTCTCTATAGTCCGGCAGATATGTGAAATGATTGTGCACTTTTTGATAAAAGCATGAAATTTGGCAGGATGATAGATAAACACATATGATTCATTTTTGGAGGGGGAGTCCGGCTTGTAAATCCATATTTTGGCCGCCATCTTGGATTTCAAAATGGCCGCCATCAAATACCACAAAGTCGCATTTCTGCACTTCTGAGACACATACATGTAGGAGGCCAATTTAAACGGTAATACCCACATTTGCGTACTCAAGGAAGCAGATCAACACAGTTTTGTTGCATCAGAACTGATGGAATTCGAGATGGCGGCCGTTTCCTTTTCAAAATGGCTGCCGAGAATCGCTTATTTTCATTGTTATGTGACTTACGTGAACAGATGCACAAACTTCTACTTCTGAGTGGCCTAAAATGATTTTCATGTCTTTGGACACTGCATGGTACTTGTGGACAAGTGACACGTGTGGTTAAGTTTCCACATGAACAGCTGCAATAAAAGCGCGGTTGAGATACTACGGCTACATCCTAGAATCCTCCGTATTCTAAAGTCTGAAAGTGAGAAGTTATTCTGTACACTGATATGGTTGCTTTTCAGTCGTCAAACGTCAACTTTACCCAACTTTTACATATCTCTCCAACTCATTCACATAGCTGATATCCGGAATAGGTCACATCTTGGGTATTTACCTAATACTCTACATTTGATTGACCTGACATGTGGCATCGTGTATTTGCATCGGTGATGTCTGCAATATATGAAGTTAGTGACGCTGGATACTAATCTCCGTGACAGAGTGCTGAGCATAATTCGAATAAATTAAGCTTGTTGCATGTACATGTATAGTTTCCCCAATATAGATCTTCTGTTCGAAATAGAATATGATAATTTCTGAGAAGTCAAAATGGCTGCCATTCAATTTTCGTGTTAGTTTTCCATCCCCACTCAAAATTTGGAGAAGCCCCTCTTGAACAACGGAGAAAAAGCTAACCCCATCTGTGGCGAGTCTGCGGTGGATATATCAGCATGACTCCCTTCTTTGTGAGAATTCACTCAAGACTCTCATACTTTACTGGATGATTTTTCTACAAACACCCCGTCTCATTCCATCCATCGCGAAGAAACAGCAAGCTTGTTGACAAGTTGTTGATAAACCTAGCGTCTAGTCAGTCACTCAATATTCATCCCTCTTCAATAATAGAATTTCTGCGCCCATAATTCATATAACAACATTAATAGCACCAAAATAAAAACAATCCTACAATTCAAGCGCGAGGAGAAAATGCATTCTTCAGCTAGGTCAGTTGGGGCTTGGACTTCCGACACTTCGTGGCAGCTTTGCCATCTCGAGTCCGCTTGTTTCATACATAAAATTTCTCCAGGTATGTTTCTTTGGGAACATTAGAAATCGATTATGACACAGGTTCCGATTTCATTAACTATTTTGGCAACATAAGCGTTTTTGGTCTTCTTACTTTCCGGCAAACCCTTACTCTCTTCGGGAAAAGGTTTCCAATATTTCTCGAAGAATTCAAAAAGAAAATCATTTTAATATGGAACACTACTTGAATTCCCCTTTTCATCTTCTCCGTATGCTTATGGTTGATCATGGATGTACATGTACATCTATACTAGCCAGTTCTCGTTGTGATGCAGAAATCTATAGCTGTTCAGGAGCTGTCTGGTTCAACACGAGTTTCCAACCAGGAGCAGGTTGTAAGGACAAACTTTGGAAATTAGAGATGTGGTTTTGATAGATGTGTGTGCTCCAGAATGAGCAAGCGATAAATAGGTCAGAAAATATCTGTTTGGGGAAGTTGCAAGTATTCGTCTCGGTTTGGAATTTCTGCACTACTTAATGATTTATTTTACGAATGTACTGGTATTCATGTCTAGCTTCAACACATACATTTCCACCAACAAGAATGAAATAAAAAACTACGAGACACACTGTAAGTGTCCTGTATCACTTTTGCTCAGAGCAAACAAAGCAGTGCGAATTTTGTCGACTTTGTCAAAACGTTTTTAATGAGTCTCTGCGCATTCAATGAGAGGCCATATTTTACAATTCATTAGTCCACTAAAGATGTGAAGAGGCAGAGGCACTAAGATTACTGAACAAAATGAACCCTATCCAACCTATCATCAGCGAAGTCATTTGTTTTTCGCAAACATCTGAGTGGGGTGGCATGGCCGGTCCTAAAATTATGTGAGCTTTCTTGACTGGCGCCTAGCTACCCTGCGCAAAAGGGCAGCAGGACTTCTTGTAAGGGCAACATGACTTCCTGTAAGGGTAGCAGGACTTCCGCTAAGGCCAACGGCACCACCATCACCTTTTTCATTTGTGTTCTATCGCCATTACTGGAAACTAGCATTGTGATTCGAGGATGATAAAATGCTCATTGACAAGCTAGTCAAATATTTAGTCATGTCTGTATTTGGTATATTGGAGTGCAATATTCATAGATTGAGTTTGTCGTTGAAATCCCATACCCGAATCAGTAATACAAATGATGCAAAAACCAGAACTGCAGTTCTGTATGCCAGTCCTGGAACTTTGGATTTCAATCACGCTTTTGGCGACTCGGCTGGCAGGATAGGCAACCCGGGAACCAGCCTCATCCCTATTCAATGCTTCAAGCTGACACTTTGTCCACAACATTATGAATAACCATCTCTATAATACAACTAAGTTCGATCATTAGAGAAATTGTGGTCAACACATATAACATGGATTACTGATGAGCTTATTCCATTTCCGGAGTAACTGATAAATATGAATCTGGTAATGGAACTCCTTCAATGATGGAGCAATGGTAGCACAGTCAACTGACATGCATGGCAAATCCAGTTCATCGCGGTTGAACTTTCCAAAAATTTGCGACTAAAACTCTCTGACTAGTGGCATATCCTATTGAAAAAATTCTGGACATGCTTGCATAATACTATAGGTTTGCAAGATATCACGGAAAAGCTTAACCATGGGACATGGTAGGATCTCAAAAACTGCATTATAGTAATCTGATCTCGCAAGGTTATGGAAAGAGCTTAACCCAGACATATTGTGGTAAGTTTCAGCCGTTTAGCTCCAAGTGTAGGGAGAATATTTCTAGGACATCGCCTACCAAGATCAGACACGGCTGGACCCAATATCGCAAGGGAAGAATCAACTGATAGTGATACTGATTATACCACATCCACTGGCTATATCTTGGAGAAGACTGAAAGGATTATCAGATTTAGTGTTTTGTTAGTATTTTAGTATCCATGTGTATGATAATGGTGGTCGTCTCCGACTGGGCATTGTTCCGCACAGAAGTCACTTAATCAGTTTCCTCGGCCAAAGCAATGTGTAAACCAGCCTTGTAACAGATATCCGTTTTAGGCTTCAATGTTCGCTGATGGCGAACAGCTTGATATCCAAGATGGTGTACTAACAGGGATTTTTAACCATAAAAAGCTCGCCAAGGAACGTATCTTAGTCCATGTACACGTATGACCTAATCATACTCAACTGACTCAACTAAGTCCACTGTGCCGCGAGTTGTCGAAGGTTGAGCCAGGGTCGACCTCGTTGAAGAATGCTATTGTTTACGAGGTTATACTAAGTTACTGTTTGATCATACAAGTAGCAATGGGACTATTGATGTTTGTAGAGGTCTGGAAGAGCTCCCAACCGAAGGGAATGCGTATAGAGACCCGCCGTTCAGGCCCGTCCCATTTGGACTTGGTTTCTTCTCCGTTCTTCAGGAGAAGCTTCTCTAAGTTTGAATAGTAAGTTTGAATAGGGAACTTATACCAAAGATGAATGACAGCCAGTTTGGTGTCCATTCTCAGAAGCCAGCGCATTCTATCAGTAGTAGCTGATGTGGCTGCATGATGCAGCAAGGTTAACCCACATTGTGCTGGAATTTGACTAATTTTATATATTGCAGGTATCAAACTACATGAATGAGTGTCTACTGATGCCAAAAAATCCTTTAAGTCACCCAAAAGTAGATTTTTGTCTATCGATTCACCTACGTCACATAACCGTCGAAATAAGTGATTCTCGGGAGCCATTTTGAAAAAAATGGCCGCCATCTTAAAATCCATCCTTTCTGGTGCAGCAAAAGTGTGGTGATCAACTTCCTTGGGTACGCAAATGTGGGTATAGCCATTTAAATTCACCTTCTATGTGTCTTAGAAGTGCCGATTTGCGAATTTGATGGTTTCTAATGGCGGCCATTTTGAAATCCAAGATGGCGGCCAACTACGGATTTTCAAGCCGGACTCCCCCTCTAAAAATGAATAATATGTGTTTCTCTGTCACTATGCAAAGTTTCATGCTTTTATCACAAAGTGCACAATCGACCCATTTTTTGTTACATATCTGCCGGACTACTATGCTGAATCAAATAACAGAACAGGTCACCTGAAAGACCACCACTATGACCGCATTCAGTGAAAGTAATTTGATTAAAGTGATCGTGAGCCGTCAAGTAAAGTTTCCATCAAACGAAACACCATTGCGAACAGTGTTGGAAAATATTTATTGTACTTTTTTACGATTTTATTACACAGAGTAAACTGCAAATAAAGCATGGTTTTCTTTGGTCGTCTGTTGCAATCATATCTAGGTCCAGTGACCTCACACTGCCTTAATACATATATTTCAAACTGTGTATTCACTTTCCAAAGCTAGATTCAAGCTTAAGGTGTGCATACTTTGAGTTTCAACACAGACTCACTGTTCCAATGCTCATGTTTCACCAAAATCGGGGAAATAAAGTGCAAGATTCAAATTGACTTGACACTTAAATGAGTTACCATCTCCCAGATTTTGGTGAAACATTCACGTTGGAACAGTGGGTCTGTGTTGAAACTCAAAGTATACACACCTTAACCTTGAATCAAGCATTGGAAGGTGCATACAAAGTTTGAAATATATGTATTTAGGCCGTGTAACGTCACTGAACGTAGATATGATTGCAACAGACCACCATAGAATACCATGCTTTATTTGCAGTTTACTCTGTAATAAAATCATAAAAAATTACAATAAATATTTTCCCACACTGCATGCACTGTTTGCAATTGTCTTTCATTTGATGGAAATTTTACTTGAGGGTTTACGATCACTTTAAACACCAGAAAACTACCAAGTTTGGGACATACAATGTAGTACAGACCTGTCTTACACTCCTTTATTTCCTATATCTTCCTATATTTTATTCAGAAAATTCCTATATTTCTCCTATATTTTTGCAAATTTCCTCCTATATTTTCTCCTATATTTTCTCCTATATTTTCACTGTGAGCCACTTGAAGCCCTATGTAACCAGTAAGTTATATATAATTAACTGTGTTTGGTACAGCATGCATATTATGATGAAACTTTATTATCTAGTTGTATTCTAATGTCTACAAAAAAATTAGTCCTCTCAGCCCATATTTTTTGGAGTTATGCCACTTTCTGGCATGTCCGGATCTAATAATCTTTGATTCTTTTGTGATATATAGTAACTTTTTGCAGGGGTCGAAATGTTTTTTGAGAATTACTTGTCACTGTGACAGGTAACTATTTTTTTTACTTGTCACCCTGGTACTTCAGCTTGTCACTCCTACTGAAACTTTTTTCACCATACTCTCATCATATATTCCAAAAAATCTCTCCATTTTCCAGGCATTGGAGAATTTGAACACACATTTTTTTTTCCAATCGCGAGACATTTATGACAGCGACAAATTTGTCTCCTTCCTTTAGCTCTGCATTGCCAAGATGAATGTCCTTACTCCCTGATGTTAACTCAGTGGGCTCATTTCTGCCACCAGACTGTTCCACCAATGACTATTAGGAAAGTTCAAAGTAAAATGTCAACAGAACGTTCAATTATGAGATTAAATTTGCTGGAACGATATTTTCTTAAGGATCATAACAGCAGGAGGGTTTTATCAACTTTTTTTGTGGGTTACCCAGATTAAAAACTTGAATTTGAAAAATTGAGTTTTGGGGAAATTTTGAAATTGAGTTTTACCCCCCACCCAAAAAATGAGTTTTTATTCATGGGAAAATGCACGCCAAACACGCGCGAAAACTGAGTTATAGTGAATAAATATTGTTCTTCAAGAGATAAGTCGAGTTCCCAAATGAAAATGTTGAATTGTTCTGACAAATTATCAAGCAAAATCATTGTTGTTGTTGTTGCCTTCACTCGATCAACTCGCGAGTGTTAGACGTTAGCGCTTGTCCGCTTGTCTGGAGCAAGTAAAAATTGGCACAGGCAACGCAACGTTCACGTTAGCTGCCCGTGTTGACAAGCTCGATTTTCTTCCGATTAAAATACTCACTGACGAAGTTTTATTGAGCTCTTATTCTCCGAAATAAAACGTAAGAATCAATCAGCTTGTTCTGGTTTCATTTTCGACTTGAAGTTGCCAGGCATGAATAGTCGATAGAAATATAGGCCGATTGCGCTAGATCGTGCCAGTCAATTCGTTTACTTTATCCATTAGTTTTGCCTTTCAAGCGGGTCGTGTGCAAATCTAGCGGGACATTAATCCTGCATGGAGTTTGATGTATCCGAGCTCTCGTGTTGTATGGCAGCGGGATGAATGACGAAGTGAACAGAACGTCCGATGTAAATAAAACGAAACTCAACAACTGTTTCCAGGAAGACAATTCAGTCATGTTAGGCCTGTTTTAGCTCGTAATTCAGTACTTTTAAGACAGAATAGTTACTTGTCGTGGCGACAGGTGGAATTTTAATTTGGTTGTCACTTGAAAAAATGGCTTGTCGGCGACAGGTAGACAGGCGTTATTTCGACCGCTGTTCTGGCATGTCCGGATCTAATAATCTTTGATTCTTTTGTGATATAGTAACTAAGTTGAGTGTACAAGTTACATCTTTAGATCCATGTTCGATACATCTACTAAATTTTGGAAACTTATTTATCTAGTTGTATTCTAGATGCGTATAAAATATTCATCATCTCGGCCCTTAGTTTATGAAGTTATGCCCCTTTCCGGGTGTAATAATCTTGGATATGATATAATGTATTAACTAGTTATATCTGAAGAACTGTGTTCGGTACAGCTACTAAATTATTTATCTACTTGTATTGTAGAAGCCAAAATTATTCATCTTGGACCTTATTATACCCCCCGACACGTAGTGTAGGGGGCGTATACTGGTTTCAGCTTGTTCGTCCGTCCATACATCCGTCCGTCCGTCTGTCCGTCCGTCCGTAACATTTCGTTTCCGGAGCATAACTTGACAACCGCTACTTGGATTCCTCTCAAATTTGGTATGCAGCTGCCATACCATAAGACCTCGCTTGGGATTGCGTTTGGCGCATGTGCGTCTACAGGAGGCGCCACCTAGGGTCAAAACTTTGTCTTGTCGGTCCATAACATTTCGTTTCCGGAGCATAACTTGACAACAGCTAATTGGATTCCTCTCAAATTGGGTATGTAGCTACCTTACCATGAGTCCTCGCTTGGGATTGCGTTTGGCGCATGTACGTCTACAGGTGGCGCCAACTATGGGCAGAATTTTCTCAGTTGGTCCGTACCATTCCATTTCTGGAGCATAACTTGACAACCGCTGATTAGTTTCTTCTTAAATTTTGTATGTAGCTGCCATACCATGAAACCTAGCTCGGGTAGCGCATATGCATCTACAGGTAGTAAGTTTAATATTATTCACTTCCCATTTACTTCCTTTTCCTCTTCAATGTGGTTATCCAGATGACAGTAATTCGCCTATCTGTTGCAATGGCCCATTTCAAGTCTACACGGTACAGGGAGTACTGTTCTAGTGGTAACAACAGTTAGGTAAAACACTTTATGCCTGCATAACCCCATTCTCAACAATCATTATTAACATCAATTTTCAGAACAATCCATTAAACTCATCTGAGTATCGTCACGACACATGCATAGACAATCCGTTAACCACAGTCGCGACCCAGCGAGGTCTCTGTGTCAACTAGTTACATACCGTGCCGCCACCCAACGCATTCTAAATGAACTTACCCATGAACTACTATAACATGTATACTTATATTCCACTACAAATACTCGTCAATTTCTATCAAATGTGCATCCAGGGGGTATCTTGTAAGCATGCTTACTGATCATTTCCACTGCCACGATCCCATTCAACTTAGGCCTATTAAAAATAATTCTGTGTTTCTGGTAACGGCTTTAAAAAAATCCAGGTAGGTACGGTAATTCCCCTAATAATTCGATCACCGGAAGTGATATTTGAGGTGATAAAAAATAGGGGTGATCGATTTATTGCAAATCATTGAAAGTGACAAATCCCGAAAAATGCGGGTGATCGAATTGTAAGTTTTAGTAATTTGTGTGATGTTGTTGTTGTTGCCGTAACCCGCTGTTGCTTCCAAACGCGGCTCCAAAAGATAAATTATAGTAAATATTATTATGATAGCTGGATAATTGTCTTTTGATTGACCTGCACCAACGATTTTTTGGAAACTTATGATCGGATATGTAAAACAACGCTTTTATCGATAAATCGTCAGTCCACGAGTTACACTATACTCGCGCATGTTGTCAGACTGCCTCTTCATGTTAGGCCTACGTGCGTCCTCGATTTAGGTCATCTCGGTCATGAATGGAAACGTGTTCTAAGTAAAATACAGAAGACGTGTGGTGTATCGGCGCAAAACTTTACTACATGCCAATCAAATCATACAATACTTTTCACAAAATATCAGAGATGCAATATTCTGTTCAGAATAGTTGTTTTGTCATACCGGTTGGCGCAAAAGTTTTTTGAGTTTTTTTCTCAGCATGGCGGAAAATGTATACACATGGGACTCATAATTTTATCCTAACTTGATCGCGTCGGGTGGAAATATACACGTTGATCCCACGGTTTTCTACACACGACACTTTATGGAATGCTTGTTAAGTTTCCTTCGTTGTATATCAAATATAACACCTTGACCTATTCCCTTAATTGGTCAATACTGTGAATATTATTTGAGAGAATGCTACTTGGTTATAATTTGTAGCATGACACACTTGTAATCAACGAACTTGGCTCTGTATAACAAAATCGTGAATAACGATAGGCATTTGCACAGAAATAAAACACTAAAGGTTCAGTTTTTGTTATTGCGAATTCTCCAAATGATAGAACTATGATCAAAATTCACTACCTGAGTTCTCATTAGCAGGAGGTTGGAGGCGAAAATGCCCGTCTACTTGCCATGCACCTACTGGATCATTTCTGGGACGAATATCGTCCCAGATCATTAGAACATAATTTAACGGCAATTTAAGTGGTATTTCCGATGTCTGTCATTTTCTTTAATAAACAGATGATATGGAAGGATAATTATTAAAAGTTTTCCTCTACTTGTCCCTTTGAGGGCTTCCGCCTTGTAGTACTTTGTGGGCAACTCGTATGTCGAGGGAGCCATTATTTCATTTCTTCAGATTCTTCATTTGGGAAACGCCCTATTACACACAGATATCACCCGTTACCGCATGGCTATGAGCAGAAGTTTCTACATATGATGATACCATGCGTTCGGATGATGCAATTTGAAAACAAGAGTTTAGACTGGGCCATTATCAACAAAATTCATCACAGCTTTGAAATGAGACAAGCCAGCCTGTCAATTAAGGGTTGTACAATCTAACCTGGCCCCACACTCTGCCTTGTTTGGCATATTGTAAACAATTTGGGCTAACCCTAGCTCTGGGTAATTTGAATAATAATGGACTGGATAACTCCTGCCTGGAATGTGGTTTCGTGTAGTCTTAAATGCCACGGTCTCAATCCAAGATCAAAGAACCTCCTTTTTTTCTCACTTGGCTGGGACTCTCAACTTGAGTTTTGGCCTTGTGCCAGACAACACAAACTGGACACTTCCATGTCGATTGTCCAAGTCAGAATAATAGGGATGTCAGCTTCACCTCCATAGTAATATTGCCAGCTGTCTCAGAAAATTATTGGTAATTCAGACCCTATTTTCATATTAATGGGCAAGTCGCTCATCTCGGGTGAAGAAGGGGTTTATCTTTGCTTGGCTTCACCAACTGCATGGGAAATTGCCAGCGAAAAGGGGTTCCAATGAGAACCTGTTGTCCACTACACATGTATGTAAATAGTACTACTTTTACTTTATTATTGCGATTATGTTGTATCGCAATGTATGCACTGTATATAATGTAAATATTTTCAACTAATTTGTCTCTTGCCATGCTTTGTATGTCTCAAAGTCGTGCAATAAACTATTGATTGATGAGAACTTCTGAAAAGTCAAAGTCGCTGATAACCTGGCTCGTCGAGTCTAAAAGTACAGATGTACAAAGCCCAGCGGGACAAAGATCACCGCTTTGGTATATCGTGAACTTAGTGAATGAAGTTTATCATCGAAGGTGTAAATCATATCGCATGAACATCCCCGGTTCAGCAATCAATCAAGATTGTGATCCTAAGGTAGACTGAGGCAGAATAATCAGATATGTTGTTTAATCCACGGAATTATCCAAACAAAACCGGGCAAACAACAATGGCATTTTGTGGAATGAATCAGCAAGTGACCAGTTTTCAATACCGGTATTTGTGAAACCTAATCGGCATACAAGCGAGCTGTTTTAAATTATATTCATGCAAGGTGTGATTCAATACAATGCAGCTAATTGGAGTTTGTGAATACTTGAGCATGAGCTGAATAACACTGTTATCAAACGCGATCTCTGTTTGACCAACTTCAGCAGGAGGCCTGTGAGGTAAACAACAGACTATTCTCCGTCATCCGGAAGTGCATTCGTCTTATTTTATCATGAAACCCACTTAATTATTTTTGGTCCTGTTAATTAATAAGTCCTTTTTCTAGGTCTAAAGTTGTTTCGCCCGACATACGTCTTGGTAATAATGCTGTATATATGTTTCTATCATGTCTCGCACTGTATTTTTCCAGTGTCAATGATACGCGTCAGCGGTAGGCACATTTGGCGGGTGATCGAATTATTACAAACGGGATCTTGTGAAAATCGGGGGTGATTGAATTATTACAACTTCCGATCGTATTTTTCGGCAAAAATCAGGGGTGATCGAATACCGATAGGGTGATCGATTTATTAGAGGAATTATCGTAGGTAGGGTTTTTGGTTTTTTTGGTTTTTTTTTTTTTTGCTTTTTTCTTTCTTTGCCCAAGCAAAATATTTCAAAGATGTACTGAATATCCATCATACTTATTCAATATACTAACCAAACTTCAGGCCCGTAGCCAGGGGGGGGTTTCTGGGTTCGGGAAAACCCCCCTTTCGGAAATATTATATATTTTTCTCATATAAATGCCCTTTTCAAACTGAAGCGAACCCCCTATTTGCCCCTTTTCCCATACAGCGAACCCCCTGATGTGCCCTTTTGGAGTGAAGGCGAACCACCCCTCAGTAAATCCTGGCTACGGCCCTGAACTTGTGTAAAAATAAATGCCTTAAATACAAAAAAAATGGCTTTGTTATTCTTGGGATTGTGTGTGATATACAGAATGGATCGGAATGGAGTATCACAGCTCACATCAACTGAATCCAGGTTCACCAGACATTCGTCAGACAGAACTGCAGTTAGTGATACAGAATTGGAAATGATAGTCATTGATTTAGAGAATTTATCACAGTTTGTATTAGAGGTTCCAGTTTAAGTTTGTTGCTACATGTACTCCACCTTGAAGCCTACATATTTTCAATCGCAAACATTTAACAGTTTTTTTTATAACTTCATGAAATCTGGATAACCTCTCTAGATATTAGAATTACTTATATCAGAGTCGACACACTGTAATAAACATACAGGTCTTGAATCTACTCAATTGCTGATGGACAGCTGCTGAAGAATAGATATCAGACTTTACACTTCAGTATTTCTTCTCTATATGGACAAAGGAGTTTGAAGACAAAGCAAAACACTTTCAGATGGACATCAGACTTTATATCCATTTGTGCTATTAAATAAATAACTTATAGCAAAATCGACGATATTGTCAGTGTAAATAAAATTTATTTGAAGAGACTACAGTATTTTGGTGGAATTGCGGTCGAAAATGGCGAATTATGAGGAATTACAGCGGAAAATCTTAGTTTTTCAGCTGCCTTTCTCCCTGGGCTTTTCCGACGTTTCGTCTCATTGGACATGTTGGAAAGGGAATTCCTTGTAGTTTCTGATTGAAGGCTTGATTTCGAAGGATAACATCGAGAAACTGCAAGGGGTGTTTTCCCGTTTCCCTAGTAACGCTAACAACCGACCCGATATCGGTTACCTTGATTGGATAAGCGTGGTAACGGGACCTACATCGAAGTGCTCATTGGCCAGAGCCCTTCGACTGAGTCGAGCTGATCTGAGGGAGACGCCATTTTTATCTCATCGCGACGAAATTACGTGGCGCAGAAACTCAACAGAAATTTGAAAATAAAGTTTGTTTAGCGGATTTCATCGAAACCCACACTTTGGAAATATAAACTGAGCTTCTGTACTTCAACTATACCAAAGAATCATATATTTTGAAGGTGTTTTCTGTGAGTATTTTATATTTTCTGGGCGGCTTCTCGACAACGTTTTATGGAAATCTTCGTTGGCGTTTTTATATTTTTCTTTTTTATTTCTTCCTACCGACTTCGTTATTCTGAGACAGAATATCAAGTTTACATCCAGGAAATCAAGTCGGGCTTAGCTAACAATATATGTATGGTTTTTATCAAGTTTCATGCATGGTAAATTTGAAAAAAGCGATTTCAGAATGGTACATCGCTGTACTCGCATTGACAGAAGCAAAGGCAAGCCGGTATTGCGGCTCGTCGCATATTTCGTATAGAAAGACGAGAGCCATTTGAACGGCTCGCCGCAGGGTAACAGTAAACTTATCTACGGCGAATAGTGGTGGAATTTACATTTCTCTGCAGACACGGATAAAATTGTCCCGGCCATTTTGGGATATCCGCTCCGTAGAGTGCAATATTCTCCGTTGCAGAGGTACATTATAGTCGCTAACGTTGCTCTTAATACATATTATGTCTAGAACATCACTGTTACGGAGAGCGGGAAGCGCGAAACTGCGGTTCGGTGAGTTACGTCCCCTTGAAGCAAGCGAAGGGTTCGCAAAATAAAATGTTGAGAGCAGGTCGGTCGGTGTTTTTGCATTTTTATTTTTTTATTTGTTGAAAAAACTTTCAGGTCGGCAATGATCACACCAGGTAGGTCGGGTTACCGGAAACACAGGATTATTTTTAATAGGCCTTACTCGTGATCTATGCCTTTCAGGGGGTATCTTGTAAGCAGCCTTGCTGATTATTTTGATCAAATGTGTGCACCCCTCAGACTATGCTCTAGTTTTACAAAGTTTTCTTGTGATATTTGCTTGAATCTAGCTGTTATATCTGCAGAATTAATGATACACTCTAAAAAGGACAATTCTGAATGATTAGTAAATATAGCCATAATATGTTGTACATTCTCAGCATATTTCTCAATTGCTTGGGGGAAGCCAAGGGGTTTGTGAGTCTCACCCTGATGTTTTCCTAACAAAAAGCATCACCTGCAAGTTATTGAACAACTCTTGCCGATATGTGTTTACTGATCTTGTCAGGCCATTACGACACACAACGACACAATTGCATGTTTTGTTGGCTGAGAACTATTACAATGTAGGTTGCCTACAGACAGGTGACGGACCAAGAAAGTCTTGCCTATAGATACAAATTTCAAGTTGTATCAGTCAGGTATTGAGAGCCCTCATTAAGTATATTAATAGCAGGCCAACCTGAGAAATATGGAGACTCAAATCATGTAAGATTATTTAATAACCAATTTACCAATGTTAACTCACTGTTGTGTAAGTACTTAGTAGACAGGCAATTTAGCCTCATACCTGCTACTATTGAGAACCCTGTTATTTTGACCCCTGCAGAAACATCATGGATTTATGACTATCTGCTAGCCCATGGTTGTTGCATGTACACCAGAATGAAACCTGAATTATTATATACAGTTTTATATTGATTATGGTTTGTGATCTGTTCAATTCTGTGTTTTTCAGGAAGATGATTTACAAGCGCTCCGTTTTGCCGTGTTGGCTTCCATGAAAACAGTAAGCATGTAACTTAATAAATACTGGTCATACATGAACCAGCTGATTGTTGTACATTACCAGCTGATTGTTACTACATTAGTGACTGAGTACATTACTGGCTGATTGCACATTACCAGTTCATTGTACATTAACAGCTGATTGTACATTACTGGCTGATTGTACATTGCCAGCTGATTATACATACTCAGCTGATTGTACATTACCAGCTCATTGTACATTACTAGCTCATTGTACAAATACCAGCTAATTGTACATTACCAGCTCATTGTACATAAGTGGCTGATTGTACACTACTGGCTGATTGTACATTACTAGCTGATTGTACATACCCAGCTCATTGTACATTACCAGCTCATTGTACATTACTGACTGATTGTAAATTACCAGCTGATTGTACATACCCAGCTAATTGTACGTATGCCCACATTACCAGATAGTTCACATTCTCCGTCACCAAGAAGATATAAACTTTCGAAAGATTGAATTGAGATTCTTTACTTTTGTTCAGTGCAAGCTAGATATCGGACAAACAAGTTGCTAGAGGTGTTAAGATGATCCCATAAATTTGTTCATGAGACGAAATTTCCCACTCATGAGAAGGAAAATACATCCCAGTCCACATATAGTGTTAGCTAGCTATGTGTCCAGGTATCCACACTGACCATTTTAGTTCTAATTGGGACACCCTAAATCTGACAGATTCAACATGGGAGAGATGGGGAATATATCCAATTCGAATACCCTGTTCCATACAAAAACTAACAATTTGGACACCCAAATGGAAATTTCTGGCTACTGGCCTGTCAACCGAGCCACCAGGAATTTGCATGCCATGATCAAGTAATATAGGATTCTCTTAATCCTCGAAAAACTACAGCCCATAGAGCTCCCTAGGGAGTGGAGTGTCCTCGTGCACACTCCAGGTCATGGAAAGAATAGGTCTTAGACCTGCAGAGAGCTTGTCGTAAGAGGTGACTAACTGGGGCACCCATGGGGTTCCCGGGTGTGAAAAGAAATATGACCCCACCCGCAGGGTTCCGGGTTTTAAAAGGGATAGGACCCTGCCCGTGTGGTTTCCGGGTATGAAAAGGAATAGGAACCAAACGGCATGATATGACTGAAATAGTGTTGAAAGCGACGTTAATTCATATTCACTCACTCGAAAAACTAAAAAGCTCACACATTTTTAATTGGCTTACTGTTTTCCTAAACAATGAGACATTGTCATGAAAACTCTCCCCAAAAACAGAGCTATAACACTTCATGTAAAAATTGATCCCATATTGTTGCACACACCGTACTGTAATTCTCCTAATAATTCGATCAACGGAAGTGATATTTGAGGTGGTAGAACAGAGGGGTGATCTGTTTATTGCAAATGAGTGAAAATTGGTAATTTCCGTAAACCTGGGGAAATCAGCAAATATCCCTTGTTAGCAGAGAATAAATCAGCAAGTGCCCAGTTTGAATACATATACTTGTGAAAACTGTGTCGGCATACAAGTAAGTTTTTACCCCTCGGCCAAAATTTGGCCGAAGGGTATTGTCGTCGTCATGTACGTCCGTCCGTCCGTCGTGCCGTCCGTCCGTCCGTCTGTCCGTCACACCTTTCTCGTTACCAAGATATCTTTAGAACGACTTACCCTAGGCACACCAAACTTGCAGTACACATCCGTATGCTCTTGACCCAGAACCCTATTGAATCTGGACCTGATTGGTTTGAAACTTTGGCGGCCATCTTTAATTTATGCGAAACCGTCACAGGTTTCTTGTTACCAAGATATCTTTAGAACGACGTACCCTAGGCACACCAAACTTGCACTGCACATCCATATGCTCATGACCCAGAACCCTATTGAATCTGGACCTGATTGGTTGGAAACTTTGGCGGCCATATTTAATTTATGCGAAATCATTAATCTCATGTATCTTAGGTACCATTTCTCTGTTCAGTGTGAAACTTGGTATAGATCATCGATGCATCAAGAAACTTCAAAGGAATGACCAAACCAGTTTCCCTGATTCGGTGAAAACCTTGGTGGCCATCTTTAATTTATGCAAAATCTTTAATGATATATATCTCTGATACCATTCAAGTGTTCTATACGAAACTTGGTATACAGCATCGATGTATCAAGAGACCTGCAATGTATAACCACACCAGTTCCTCTGAGTGGCGGGAAGGATGGGCGGCCATCTTTAATGTATGCGAATTCATTAGTTATCTCTGATATTGTTCGAGTGCTCGATGTAAAATTTGGTATATATCATCGATGCATCAATAGACTTACGATAAATGACAGTTCTGGCGTTTCTGATTGGGCGGAAACCTTGGTGGCCATCTTTAATTTATGCAAAATCTTTAATGATGTATATCTTTGACACCATTTCAGTGTTCTATATGAAACTTGGTATCCAGCATCGATGTATCAAGAGACTTGCAATGAATAACCACATCAGTTCCTCTGAGTGGCGGGAAGGATGGGCGGCCATCTTTAATTTATGCAAAATCATTAATGATCTATATCTCTGATACCGTTCAAGTGCTCGATGTAAAATTTTGTATACATCATCGATGTATCAATAGACAGTTTTGGTTTTTCTGATTGGGCGGAAACCTTGGTGGCCATCTTTAATTTATGCAAAATCTTTAATGATGTATATCTTTGATACCATTTCAGTGTTCTATATGAAACTTGGTATACAGCATCCATATATCAAGAGACTTGCAATGAATAACCACATCAGTTTTGAGTGGTGGGAAGGATGGGCGGCCATCTTTAATTTATGTGAAATCATTATTGATCTCTATCTCTGATAATTTTCAAATGCTCGATGTAAAATTTGCATCAACAGACTTATGTAATGAATACTGGTTTCTCTGATTGGACGGAAACTTTCGAGGCCATTTCTAATGGCAAAATTTGGCATAATCTGTATATTAGTCACTTGACTGCTTGGTGTTCCTGAAGTCTTGCTTCAAATTGAATACATTATGAATGGCTGGCGCCCAGAGCCGAGGGGTTTTCTGATGCGCAGCTTCGTATTTTAAATTTGGAACACCATTCAACCATATCTTCATGTACTGTAAACATGGGTTCAAATAGGAACTGAAACAGATGTTCAGTTGAGCCCACCCTGCAGTGTTAAACATAGGTTATACAGCATACAGTCCCCTATCAATAAAATTCCCATGAATTTAGGGAGAGAAAGTACATGGCCAGTAAACCCCAGATAATCGGCTAGAGGCACAAGCTGATATATCAGATTTCTTGGGGCAGTCTGTAACTTAAACTCTCTGTAGTACTGGTATGATAACTCCCACTCAATTTTGAAAACTAAATTCAGACAAATAAAGATCTAAATGGATACAGGACTCTTAAAGAGTATGCCTGTCACATCTGGTTTCTCTGATTGGGCGGTAATCTTGGTGGCCATCTTTAATTTATGCAAAATCTTTAATGATTATCTCTGATACCATTTAAGTGTTGTACATGTATGTTAAATTTGGTTTTACATCATTGATGTATGAAGAGACTTGCATTAATGAATAATCACATCAGTTCCTCTGAGTGGCGGGAAGGACGGGCGGCCATCTTTAATTTATGCAAAATCATTAATGATCTCTATCTCTGATACTGTTGAAATGCTCAATGTAAAATTTGGTATACATCATCGATGCATCAAGAGATTTATGCAATGAATACCGGTTTCTCTGATTGGATGGTAACCTTAGGGGCCATTTCTAATAGCAAAATTTTTAATACTCTGTATATTTGTCACTTGACTGCTTGGTGTTCCTGACATCTTGGTTCAAATTGAATACATTATGAATGAACCCAGAGCCGAGGGGTTTTCAGCTGCGCAGCTTCGTATTTCAAATTCTATTAAAGCAGCCAGGCACCCCGTGGGGCTCCCGGGGTTCACCTGGGATGCTGTTGTGCACACCCCAAGTCCAGGTAAGAATAGGCCTCGGCTTGTTGCAAGAGGTGGCTAACTGGGGTACCCATGGAGTTCAGGATGTGAAAAGGAATAGGACCCCACATGTGGGGTTCCCGGTGTTAAAACTTGAAAGGAATAGGATCCTATCCGTGGGGTATGCAGGTGTGTAAAACATCGAACATCGGCATAGGACTGAAATATAGTTGAAAGTGATGTTAAATCATATTCACTCACTCACTCAAGCAGCCAGGCTTTGATTAAACACAATCCAGCTAATGGAACTGAAATACCCAATCAAACACGATCTATCCATTTGATAATAAACACAACAGAGTATTCTCCCTAATATCCGGAAGTGTTTGCTAGAATGGCTATAGGAATTACTACATGTCTTGAGATATGAAATGTCCCAGATCTACTATCAATCTGATTGGTTACATATTTATATTATTCTCCTTCCAGAGATCAGTAGTAGAAAAAGACAACACGTCTCCAGATGTAAACAGTGAGCCAGAAGAAGACCCTGAACTTGCCGCACTGAGAGCCGCAGCTTTGAAAACGAAGGGACAGAACTCTTCCACACATACACGGATTGTCCAGAGCCCAAAGGTATGAGAACGTGGATGTACTATGTACATGGATATATTATTTCATGGTGGAGGTGTATTTCAGCTTGAATTTTAAGTCAATTAAAAGTTAGATATTGCTCCATCCCTGAAGCTATATGTTAATTTTTGCAGGTTGAATAGTTTGTAAAAAATGCCGGTTATTAATATCTGCAAACCTTGGACTCCATGCCTGGCAGAATGTCCGGTACTACATCCAACCCTGAAGACCACAAAACATTGTTGAACAACTGCCAGAATACTAAATATCGGGCACAAACTGTTTGGTACGGGCCATTTTGGCAGGTACCTGCCCCCCTTAGGCCACACAAAGTTAATTAATTGGTTCTCAGGCCATGACTTTCCAAAAAGTGGTGAGGGAGGCGGGTTTTTTTTTTTTTTTTTTTTCCTCCTCAAAATTCCTCTGTACGTGTACATGTAGCAGTGCTATTCGAAGATGTTATTTATCTCTAAAGTAAATAAAAGGTATCTGTATTTTCACAGGTTGCTATGTCATGCATGTTGATGAGTAACTCAATGAGGAAATGGTCTGAATCTTTCTGAGATTCTACTGAAGGTCACATCTGATGCTGTTGTTTCTTCATTGACAACTGACAAGAAAGACTGGACTACTGATTTCAGGAAATCTGAAACTTTCAATTTTTATTCAAACTGAACGAACAATTTTTCACCCAAACTCTGATTGAAGCAGAAACTACATGTATCTCATTTATTACATTTATTCATCACGGAATGTGACAGTGTACATGTATGAATACTTTTCGATATCAGCAGAACCTGACTGCGCAACACGAAATACATGTACATGTACCAACGCATGAAAAGTCTTCCACGAAGCAGAAAGTCTGTCTCTCACTTCACATTACAGAATGTCAATACATGTACGCTGTTCGATATAGACAGAAACTGGCACGTTCACACAGTCAAAATCTCCTTCGCCAACAAACGCCAAGTTCACAAATTCTTTGACGGTTGTCGAATCTTCTACCGGGCATATTGTCCACGGACATATAGCAGCCCCCTTTCGGACGATTGTCAGCGAAACTAATGCAGACATGATTAGATATAATCGACGTAGAGATATCCAATCGTGGAGACAAAATCGAGAACTCCCGGTTTCCATCTTTCATGCCAACATTCAACATCCGGTAGATACACGAGGTGCGCAGAAGGTTACCGCGCATAGTAGGAAGTTGATGAAATTATCTCCCTTTACTAGTCCATGTGCCAAACAAGTCTGTCGCATTTTTCATTTTTCCGATCTCGATCAAATTGATTTCCTTGTCGCAAGCTTTGTTCCACGGACTAAGAATTATTTTCACACATATTTCAATGATAATAGGACAGGATAAAACGTTTCTAGCGGCCGATTTTTCAGTGAGGCGGGCGGTGCTCGAGAACCATATATTTTTTTATTACTCCGAATGGGATAAAAAATTTTGATGCGCGGCGGATTTTGGAGGGACGCGGCGGGGCCTGAGAACCAAGTAATTGACTTTGTGTGGCCTTATTTTCAGGTTTTGTCTGTAAAAAATATCAAAACACTATGGCTAGGATGATAATTCCTGGCTCTTAAAGTAAATTGTATTATCATTCATCCCATTAACTTGCATATTATTTTAATGTGAAATATTACAGTGATCTTTGTTTGCATTTGTAGAATTTAGGATACCAGCAAACTCAACAACAAGTCAATGTCAACTTGGGTCAGAGTCAACATTTTCCCGTAGTAAGGGGTCGAGGACGAGGTCATGTCAGAGGACAGAGAGGTCGCTCTATCCGAGGAAATTTCAGGGGTGGGATGGCACCAAACTCCTTCCGACATGCTCAGAAATCTGGCGGTAATCTCATTGTGATCAACACAGTACCCGAGCCGGGACCTCCAGATCAAAAGGGAGATAATCCAGCAGCAGCAGGACGTGTCCTCCTTCGACCCCAGGACAAGTGGGCAGGATCAGTGTCTGATAGCAACAGTGCAGCTTCCACACCAACTAGGGCCAAAGGTAAACTAGGCATTGTGACTGGAATTTCATTTACGGTGGATGGACACAGAATTTTTCAGTGGCACCCCCTAGTCCGGCACAAAAATGAGGCCTACCAAAATTGTTCACTCTCATCAGTAGCAAGGATGGCGATCTACAATAATGATCTGTCTGGAATAACAGAAGATTAGCCAGTAGCTATCATGTCTATAGTAATCCCTCTAATAATTCAATAACAGGAAGTGAAATTTTCTACCATGAAATATGGCTGTAATTAGAGGATATCCACCAAGTGGCTTTATAATATCCAATTTATAAAGCCACGAGGTGAATATTCTATTTATCCCATAAATCATTTCACAGCAATTTTCGAAGGAAAAGTGTACTAATATGTAGAAATTTGTTTGCAACAGAATAGAAGTTGTGCTTATTAATACAAATCAATTTTAGGTCCCGACATTCGGCTAGCTGAGCTTGCAGGGAAAAAGAGAACAGGTGAAAGGAAGTACTCAACAAATCTAGCTGTTTATTCCGACAGAGACAGTACTATAATAATGCATTATTAACCAACGTGTTGTGTAAGAAATTTATAACAATTACATAAGACCTGTTGATTCACATGTATCTAGGAGAAAGATCAGACTTTCAAACAGCTGATCATCGCTTTCCAAAAATAGACGGTGGCCATGGTGATCACGAGCTATCACTGATACGGTTGAACCTCACATGTTTTGAACAGTTCAAAGTCATACTCAACAGTTCGGATATGTGAAACAGTTTACAATTCTAGTTCTTATCAGAAGACTGTGACGATTCAATTACATGAATTCGTCGACGCTTGGGAAGTACTGGTGATTTGTCGTAATAGACATTGACGTTCTTGAATACACAACTGGGGCAGACGATTCTATAGTAAAGTAGTTCCGGCAGTTGTTACTTGTAGCTTTTCATTGGTTCAAATTCATCAATAAAATCGCCACCAACCAATGAAAATACTCGCTCATGTATCCCCATGGGTATCCCAAATATATTACATGGGTTTATGCAATGGAATTTTACTGATTTATGTGATAATCAAATTTATTAGAACATTAAATTGACATATTAAAATCATGCATATAATCCATTGTTTCTTCGTTATCTCAGTGATTTTAGAGGGTGATCAAATCTTTTAGAACAGCTGATCAAATTTTCTCCCCGAAGTTGGGGGTGATTGAATTTTGCTAGTGGTGTGGTGTCATTATTAGAGGGATTATCATTTGCCACTGAACTGGAAAACTGTTTCTGTTGTTGGAGTAATGTTTAGTAGTGGTTAATATTTCATGGTAGAAAATTTCACTTCCTGTGATTGAATTATTAGAGGGATTACTATAGACATGATAGCTACTGGCTAATCTTCTGTTATTCCAGACAGATCATTATTTTAGATGGCCATCCTTACTACTGATAAGAGTGAACAATTTTGGGAGACTCGATTGTTGTGCGTGAATAGAGGGTGCCAGTGAACGATACAGTGTATCTTCCCAGATAAACAGAATGTACAAACTACAAAATTGTGCTGCCAGAATCATTCTGAATTCCCACTATTTTACTCCTACAAGAACTCTTCTGCGAGAGCTTCAGTAGATCAGTATACCCAGCGTGCGGAATAGCCGTTTGCCCCATTGCCCGGGGCAACAAGAATTTGTCTCGGGCAACAAGAAATGAACGTGTGGTAGTCCGACGGGCAACCTCATAAAAATATGAATCAGTAGTATTTCCGATAGGATTTGCACTCAAACTGACGATTACGTGGACTACAAAATTTTAAATATGTGAATGGTCGATCATGTTCATAAGTACCTTGAAAACACAAGACCAGAATCGAACTATCGTCTTGTTTATTTCACGCACAATGATCTATTCGAATAGGTAAATGAAGTTACAACATGAAAGCTCAGGTCAACTGTGAATAACAAATTGTACCTTCCTCGACCCAAAACGTGCTATATGATGCAAAGCTTGAGCTATTCAGGAGCAAAGTTGTGGAACTTCCCAGACAAAAATCTTACAGCATCTCCCTCTCTGGGATATTCAATTCCAGAATAATGAAGTCTTTAATCAGTATGCAGTAATATTGAGTAACATTTATATAGGCTATACATATATTCTCTTTTCTTGTTGAGATTTGTCTTATATGTGTGTAATTTGATAGTTTATTTCTTCGCAATTCTTTTGTTTTTAAAGGGCCTCCGGGAAGAACAGTTTTTCAAACTGACTATTTTAGTACTGACCAGTATAATATGGCTCCCATTCTGTGCAACTTATAAAATGAAGTTTCAGGATTACACTTCTAAAATTTGCCTTTTGTCTTCATTTCCTCGCAGCATCTAACAAATTCAGCCGATTTGACTCCAGTGGAACGGACACGGATTCAGAGAGTGACATAGAGGAGTTTGATGCTATTGGGGAGGATAGGAGCAAGTCTGATGAGGAGGAGTTTGAGGAGGATCTATTAGAAGAGGAGGATCAGCCTGATTTACAGGAGGAAGAGGATGCAGAGGAGAGAACTTCTCAAAATGGAAAACCCAATGAATCTATTGAGCAGGAAGGAATGGAAAAGAAAGAAGCGGAGAGTGAAAATGATGACGATGATTTAAACCTGGAAAGTGAAAGTGAAACTGATGTTGAGGAAGAGGAGGCTGAAAATACTGATGAAAAGAAAGAGGATAAGGAGGAGAATTCTGAGGAAAAGGAGGATGAAAATGGAGAGGAGGACAAAGCTGACAACAGTGGTAGTCCTGGCGATGAGGGAGAGGATGCTAATGTGGCAAGTGATAAGTCACAGACTGTAACTGATGCAAGTAAAAGTGATACGGAGGTGGAGAATGAAAGCATGGCCATTGTAGGGAACCAAAGGAGAGTACAACTTTCAGACGATACTCAGAGGAATAAACCGCTAAGTACTCGCTTGGGAAGTTCTAACATAGTGAAAGACACTGATGGTAAACAAATGGTGGACACGATTCAGACAAACTTGAGTGGTATTAATTCAAACTCGAGCAATATAAAAAACAGACTTGGGATGATGCCCAAACGTATGCAAACTTCTAGTGATAGGACAAGCAATGTGTTGGATAGTAAACCAGTGCTGCCCTCTAGTGATCATTTCACGAAACAAAATAGTCCCTACCTGTCTGCAGAAGAAAAACAGCTCCTGGAAGCAAGGCGAAGGAAATTTGAAGCAATAATGGAGGTGAAAGATGTGACGAAAACAGTATCTTTAAAAGGCATAGTTTCACCAAAGAAAAAGAAAGCCGACAAAAAACAATTACCGAAGCAGTATCAGCAATACAGGCGGAAGTCTCGAAGTAGGTCTCGTTCAAGGTCACCTTCACGGAGAACCAATTCCAGTCACAGAAAAAGGGATCGGAGAAAGTCGAACGAGAAAAAGACCGCTTCAAATTCCAAAAGTAAAAGCCACCGGAGAACGTCTCGTGAAGTGACGGTAGTGAAGGAGGACAGTGGCGATAGTGCGAGTGATTCGGGTGTCAAGGATGGAGTGATTACTGATAGTGACAGTGATGATAGTGACGCCGTGCCATGGCGCTTCAAACATACCGGTAAATCCGCCAAATCGGAGGGTCGCGCCAATATTCAGGGTTCCCTCTTTGAACGTCCCAAGGAAGATTTAGACCGGGAACGCAAACAAAGACTACAATTGTCGAGGAAATCAGATCCTCGACCTGAAAGACTGAGGACAGACAGACTGCAGACAGACAGACAGAGGCCAGAAAGACAAAGGCTAACAAATGTCCGGGAAACCCGCCTGGAAAGAGGGAGACCAAACATTCATGACAGAATCGAACGTCGTAAAACGCAATTTTTTGAGGAGGCAGATGACGGCAGGGAAAGTAATGTTTCAAAATCATTGATCAGTGTTGTGAGACTAAACAGGAAATCTCCAATTCCACCCCGGTATGTTGGTAAGGAAAGGACTGCTTATGCTAACAGAAGTGCTCAAAGTGGGAGGAAGTCTAGTGAATCGTCGTCATCGGAGGAGGAGACTAGCAGCGACAGTAGTGATAATACTAGTACCGGTAGCGAGAGTCTTACCAGCTCTGGCAAAAAACGGGATGCACGGAACATCATTCTGTCCTTGAGAGGCAATGATGATGCCGATGTCGTTAGCAAACCGGAATCTTCGAAGAGAGAACAACAGCCAGTTGTTAATGTGACATTTACCTCGGGTAAGTTCTCATGGTTTTGTGATGCAGGACGTACATTTAGTCCTTGTGTGCAATCACATGCTGCTATTCCCCTCAAACCCTGATGGGGGAAAAGTTGACATGAAGATATTATACATGAAAAAATCTCTGTACATGTATTCCTGGCCACTTGATTTTCACGTATTTGGTATAGTATACATTTCACATGACGAACTCAAGTTTCAGAATTTTTCATGGGATAAGTACATCCATAATAGAACTCTGAGCAAAGTATGCAGATCTTTAAACAACATTAGACCTTTTAAATTCAACAGCTGTTCTTCTCTTACAACTCGGGATGGACTTGGCCACAGAAAAACTTTTTTCAGACCGTTGGTGGTATACAGTCAGTATATTTTGAAATGCCATGTATACAGTTATTACACCACATCAAAAATCCTGAAAGCTTTGAAAAGGACACTTTAAAATTCAAGTCTGGAAAATGATATTTTCCTGCACAAATCGGGGTTCAAAAATTATCTTAACAATGAGTAGTCAGTGCTGGCCGTGAGAGGCGAGCGGTCGCTCGCGCGCCTCATGCTTGCCTAAATTCCGATTATGGCGAGTATTGAAGCACTCGTCATAATTTGTGCAAAATTCAAATGTGAACCATTTTCAAAATGTGAAGAATGTCCAATTACAGATTAGGGAGACATAAACTATCAAGGTCCAGTGATTTGGTCACAAGCGTGTCAGTTGTCACATTTCATTCCGAAAGTAAAAGCAATACCGGGTATTGTTGTTGTTGTAAATCTACACTTGCCTCATGGTGGAGTTCTGTGCTATTTGCACAGTTACTCTGGCCGCAAAGCTCTTGCATATTACTTCATATCCTTTGGTTTATACTGGTGTCAGTTTTATTGAGTTCTGGTCAACAACTTTTCAAATGCCAGTCTCAAAAAACATCGTTTGCAGTCATCCATCACAGAGAGCACATGGTTATATACAAATTCACCAAATTGCGGATTTGAGAAAAATCTGGAAGCGGACTTTGAAAAAAATCAGCGAGCAGACTTTGCAAATAGTTTCTGTCATGTCTGTAGTCAGTGTTTTTACTTTAATTTGTTATTTATAAATCTAAAATGACAATTATCATCAGCTACAAAAGGAACCATAATTTAAGAAAAACCTAATAAACACAGAGCTACAAAAGTGATGTATTCTCATTTTACCGATAATAAGAAAATGTTTTCCTGGCTCCTGGAGTCTAATTTGCCAGTATAATTTGAAGTCACTCGCCTAAACATTTTCCAAGGAGAGTAACGGTCACTCGCTCTTACTCGCCTTACAGTTTTTGGAGGTGAGTGATGGCTAGCTCTCCTGCATTTTCCTCATAGCCAGCACTGAGTAGTCGTCTAGTACCAAGTGGATTTTCAAATGGACTGGTATCAGGGGTTTTTTTTAGGCAGTGTTTCATCGTGGTATTCCGGATGAAAACGAATTTGAATTGAGTTTTTGCAAATTTTTCAAAATTGAGTTTTGAGCTAGAAATTGAGTTTTCTGGGTTTTGGGGGGAAGTGCGCGACATAGGCGCGGAGAAAAATTGAATTTTCTTCATACAAGATTGAGTTTATGTAACACAGGGGTGAACAAAAATGTCCCGATCACGGGAAAGTTCTCGCGACCGAAAGTTCACAATACAAGGTTGTTGTTGTTGTTGTTCGTGTCACCTTCGTCCCTGTCACTAAATGTCCGTATGAGAGCCCACTCTTCACGTCATCTCTGCCACTTCCCGGGTTTCTGTATGTTTGTTTAGCTGCAGACACCGCGTCTCGTCATGGGATATCCAGTGAAAATGGAACAAGCTCAAGAAGCTTTCGCGGGGATTATTTTTCTTGTCATTGACTACAGCGCCTCTACAATGTCGTAATATCACGACATTATAACGTTTTACGTTGATTTATCTTATCTCATGACAAGGGAGACAATTCGCTGTCGAGTACCGCCAGATACAATTTCAGCGCCATTTTCTTTACCTCAACACGTGGCAGACGATTGACAAACGTAAGCGAGAAAATCTCAAGAACACAAATGAAAAATATATTTGTCATACTCGTACTTCTTTGATCTGTTGGAACTCTGTTTGAACGCGTATAATACCTGCCTCACGTCGAAGTGAAGTGCTTCGCCCTGCACGTTGGCCTGTATTTTGTAGTGCAAAACAAGCAACATGCAATGCCTTGTTACGGTAAATTGAGAATTTATCGTTTAGACTTCAAAACTAACGAATAAATTATTGTAATACACGAATGCTTGGGAGGCATTTCTGTAAAAATCGTTCATCATGCTTTATTTCTGCCTCGAAATTAACACATTATTACTCCTGTGACAGTGTCACTTGTTTTTCTACCATGATAATGAAGTCAGTTTGAAAGTACTGACAAATAAATATAAAACGGCATATTGGAAGGTGAGAATAAATTTTATAAATTCAATGCACTTACAATGGAAAACGAACTTGGTTCTGTGGTGTGTCGTTTCAATTCATGCTACAAAATTCGCAGGGCTAAAATCAAAGGGGGGGGGGGCTGAGTGTAGATCATGAGATGTATTTGATCGCAGTGCTCCAATCGCCATTCAACGGAGGTCGTTCAATGAAACATTGACCTTGGCTTAAAGGGTAAAAAAATATAAAAATAAAGATAAAACAAGAGCAAGTTGTTTTCTCAGCAAAAATGGGGCATTCATGTCTTGTAACAATTTGTTTTTTACTTGTCTCCACCAAGCATGACAGTTTCAATACTTATGCCAATCTAATACAAGAATTTTTTACATTCTACGATTAAAACAAAATAAAGATTGAGTTTTATTATTTTTTAGATGAAAAAGGCAGAAAAATTGAGTTTTATCATTTTTTTGATGAAAAAGGCAAAAAAATTGAGTGTTAGTGACATTGATAAAAAAACTTTAAAAAAATTGAGTTTTACGATATTTGAAATTGAGTAGATGAAAAAATTTTGCCTAAAAAAAACCCTGGGTATATTTCCTGATATCCTGGTGGACTAAAAAAAAATCTTGCGACAGCCAGTTGTGATAACTGAAACAACTTTAGACTTGTAAACAATATTTGCAGACTAACAAAGATGAGATTTTCAGTCTTGACAGTTGACCAGTTAATATTTTTCTGATATTCAAACCCTCAGTTCAGCCTGTACATGCTATTATAAATCAAGCTATTATGCTGTTGCATATGTGCTGCCTGATGATGATGATGATAAAAATGAGGGCAACTCCACGCATAAGTCTAAGTTTATATGTAGGCATAAACTATTGTCTGTTCACATTAAGTTGGACTTTTTATTTCTACTACCAGGGGTTTCATTAAGGATTTGAGTATAAGTTGAAAAGGGAAAAGTAGGAGTTGAGATCGCAACGCGATTGAACTGATGAAGCGAAGCGACCGAAGTGGGGGAGTGCGAAGGGGGGTACTTTGGTCAAAAGCTTTTCAGGAGAAATTTAAACAAGAAAAGCTGATTATAAAGCTTACTACAATTGTATAAAAGTAAAAGTATAATTCTCTAAAAGTATTCTCAGTATATCAACAATTACTTGGCCAACTTTGGATTTCTTGCATATTATGTTGATTATGTCTACTCATGGCAACCAGTGTACCAGTAACTGCAATAACATCTGATTTTCAAAGAAAACTAAAATTTCTTGTTGAAAGTATAAAATAGATAGAAGTATCTATTTGTATAATTTCAATTCATTTTTTGTGAGCCATACTATCTCAGTTGAACTATTACATGTATACCCCAGATGGCTCTTTACCCCAACCGATTTATACTTTGTGCACAAAATGCGTTTATTGTGTCGGTGGCGACAGAATAGACCGGAAAACCAGATGGAACAATGAGTTTTCGTCAATTGGCATTATTAACCGGTGTATGATCCACTTTCACATTTACATTACGAACACGTGTTGTTGTTAAATGTTGCGCGAATTGGGATTTATTCAATGCCGGTCTATAGACAGAATATAACAGAAAATGATTTGAAAGTAGCCCTGAAAAAGATTTATTCATGCCAAACTAATCTGTGAATTCAATTGATAATTACCTATCTCGTTCGTTTTTTTGGGGGATTACCCCAAAAAACTCCAGACTTAGCTTGACGTTTCATTTTCATGAACTTGTTGAATCTCAGCACGAAGTACAAACTCAGTGATTGGCCGAATAACCGAAGACGTCATTCTTTGGGGCAGTACCAACCAATCGTTATCATGTTATCTTTCATCTATATGCATCTATTTCGGTAACAAGAGAACCACGTGGAGAACAGCTGGAAAATGTGGTGTACAATTGTCATTCCTCAGAACGAACCCCGTGGTGACAATTTAATAGGACAAGGCGGTACTCGGACAGCCCAAGAAGTGTGCCATTAGATTAGGAACCTGGCGGCCACTGGATTTGAGATTGACACACACTAAAAAATGACTGACAATATTGGGATAGGTGTCGCAAATTTGTGAGATGCTGTCGCCTGCGACGGGTGACGGCTTCTATTCAAACCACTGATTACACACCCAATGTAACCAGAGCCATGCCATTTCTCCTTCACGCAATCCTTCAATAAATGTTCCTTGGGCTGACCCAACCCTGTCTTGGAAATCTAGGTAGGAAGTGGGCAAATAATTTTTATAGCGAAGATTTGGACATAAAAAGTTAATATCTCGTTTCTTAGGTTCCACCGCATGGACATTTTCCTTACCACTGGACTCTTTCTATTCATATTTTGAAAAAAATCAGAATAATGCTACCACGTGACATCCAAGCACGTGGCGAAACCTCTCTGACCACCCCGACCTTGGCGGAAATATTTTCTGTGTAAGAAAATAAAATAATAAAATATAAAATAAAATGAAAACATTAAAGGTAAATGGTAAACGGGTAATTAGAAAACACTTCCGCCGCGACTGCATTAAGATAATATTAAAAGTATTGATTCAGTTTATCCCAAATTTTAAATGGAGATATTATTGGAGAGTAGTTCAAGCCTATTAATTTTTATGTCAAAGGTCATCATTTCTATGAAATTTTACCTATTTTAATGTATTGTGAGCGGTGTCTACATATCAAATGCAGGTACATAGTTGTCTTCCCTTGGAAATGACCTGTAGGGACTAGAGTTGTCTCCCATATTTCTGCAAAAATCAGACCTCTGCAGATAGCTATCTATATTGAAGCCATTCTTTTGATAATGTACCCCTCTGCGGGAGGGCTCTTCATAATGTTTGTGAACTGTTATGCTCAACACAGAGAACCAAACTTGCTGACAGTTAATTATAGCGAGTTATTTTGTGTCTATTTGAATGACACCCACAAATCATCATTCCAGAAGCCAATATGGCAGTCATGGTGTTGTTTTTTTTTGGTAATATATACGCATTTCACTTCTCTTTTTTTTATCCACAATTAGCAGCTTTACCTGAAATGAATTTATTTAATGGTAAATATGTGGTAGTATTTTCTTGTTTTGTCTCATCTGATGGCTCTTGTTTTAATTTGATGTGTTGCTTCGTTTCAACTGGAACTTCTCCTGGTTAAAGCTACAAATGATTCCAGAATTAATTTCACATAATATTTGCGAACTGTCAGTTAATCAATTGGTAGAACACTATATAGAGAGCGACTATGTATGTGCAAACTTGTTCCACGTTTTCTCAGTTTTGTGCATGTTTTATACAAAATTACCTCCCTTTGCTTCTTGTAAATTTAGGAAATGTAAGATTGCAAATAGATTGGAAATACAAAGTCCCCTGAAAACAATTGTGCAGTGTCAGCTTGTACGAGTTACTGTTATCAACGGTCTGAAGATATACTTCTCTTTGAGCAAGGAACATAAATTCTAATCTAGTGTGATCTGGTTCCACATGCTGTTATGGTTTTCATATCGATTCATGAATATGATGCTGCCGAGTTTTGAAGAATTTTTTAAAATTCAGTTTTCCCTCGACAAATTAATTTTCACATATTTTTCCATACCGTGAGAAAAAAATTGATCTTGCTGGTATTTACTTGCCCATTTCGTTGTGTAGTTGTATCAAAATAAACTTGTTTTAATCCTTGAATCTTGTCTGGAGTTTGCGATCCGACATCTTTTGTCATTGTTGTTTACTGCTGCACTGTGACTCTCCACACAAATGTGATATTAACAAGTTGAATGAATGGTGCATAGGAGAACTTTTAACAGGAGAGCCAGTGTTGGGTAAATTTTGCCTAGCAGTACCGTGCTTATTCATTGGATAGGTGGTTCATGTTGGGGGTTGGCTTTAATTATGCTTCAGTTTTAATTTGTGAAAGAAAGCATTCGTTTTGGGATTTGCATAAAAGCCCCAGTGAACAGAAAAAAACACGGACAAAAGCCTCAATGGACAAAAGCCCCATCTGACATTTAGTTTCAGACCAAGGCAATAAAATCACAACTTTACATATTTTCTCCTACACTACAGATAGGTGGATACCTTGTCAATTTTTAACCAAACATGATATGACTGAAATAGTATTGAAAGCGACGTTAAATCATATTCACTCTCTCACTCACTCACTCACTAGTAGATGGTATAATCGTTCCAATTGTCCTTGCATTCATGAAATTACTTTCTGAGCAATAACTTGAGAACCACTCATCGGATTCCTTTTTTGGTATGCATATATTAGACCATAAGGTGTCGCCTGGGATGGCATTACGACTACTTTCGCCAATAGGTGGCCCCACATGGTGGTAAAATCATATGCATTTACAGGCAATAACTTGAGAACCCCTTATCGGATTCTTTTCAAATTTGGTATGTATATACCATGCCATGAGATATTGCTTGGGATTGTGTTTCACCCACTTTCGCCAACAGGTGGTGCCAAATGGTGGCAAAATCTGAAATTCATTTCCAGGCAATATGAGAACCGGTCATATGATTTCTTTCAAATTTGGTATTTATATACAATGCCCTGAGATGTCCCTTTGGGTTGTGTTTTGCCCACTTGCGCCTACAAATTTTAATTTGGTTTCCGGGCAATAACGCGAGGATTCCTTGTCAGACTCTTGTCAAATTTGGTATGCAGATACCAAGCGAGAAGTTGTGGCTTGGGTTTGCATTTCGCATGCCATAACTCTCTCCTATACATCCAAACTTCTACACTCATAAAATCATCTTGGTCTGGACTGTTAAGGGGCTACATTGTTGTAGCACCTCTGGTCACAGTGCCTCCTGTTTTTAGTTACCCATATGAAAATGTTTGCATGATTGAGTTTCTGAGCCGAAATTATGAACACCATGAAAATACTGAGTTTCTGGTACAAAAAGATAGGCGCCGAAAAAATTGAACTTTATGAAATTCTTAAATTGAGTATCGGAAAGATTTGGGGCTAGAATAACCCCTGCATATGAAGAGCACCTGTTACATGGCACTTCTAAATGCATTTCTACACTTGTATATCAATTGTGATCTCTATCCATTTCAGAGTCCTCTAAATCTAAACCGAAAAAGGACCTAAAATCTGTGCATGACCGACTTGGTTTACTTGTTCAGTCAAGGGATGGTCGTGGTGAACTGGAGAACATAAAATCATCCCAAAGGACGAGACGAAAAAGCAGTAGGACGGTGATCGAGGAACGAGCCGAAGATGAGAAACTCTTGTTAAAGGTGCGGAGAAAAGTTAATGAAGATTCCATTCCAGATTCAATGCATGTTACACGCCATATCAATCCGGATAAAGAGGACAATCTTACAGCTCATAAAGGTGCCATCAGTATTCAGCGACGAGAGAAAAAAATTACTGACTCCGAACTGCAAACTCGTAAAAGGGTGCTGAAAAGCCCTCCTTCCACAAACATTAAGCCGGTGTCAAAACCAACTGTGTCTATCAAGCGTAAAGTTGAAAGTCCCGAAGCTGAAGACGGTTTGCCCAGTAAGAAAGTCAAATCTGAATCTCTACAGGATCCAGTCTCGTCAACAGAGTCTTCACCAACAGAAAAGCAAAGTGAGTAGATACTGAATAAAATTTGTTGTCATGGCTCAAAATAAAGTTTTCAAGTGGAGTCCGAATAACCACTTTTGACATTCTGGTTGTCTCAAAAATAAATCACCAGTCACCATTTTTTTATTCATTATTTTAGTACCTATTTTTTTTTATCATTTTTTTTTATTATTTACCATTTTTGTTTTATGTCAAATCAGTTTCAATAAAAAATGTGAAATTTAGAATGATTGTCATTGAAAGATAAAAAAAACTAATCATGCCTTATTTTATTCTGTTTGGTGAATAATAGTAAAAAAAAAATACAAAAGTGCATGGAATAGTTTTGTTACCCTTGGGCAAATTTTGTCCGAAGGGTATTGTCGTCGTCTGTCCGTCTGTCTGTCCATCTTTCTTGTGAACACGATATCTCAAGAAGAATTATAGCCAGGCATTTTAAATTTATACCATGTATGCATCTGGTGAAGGATCAGAAGCCTATTGAAAATGACCGACCTTGACCTTTTTTGTCAAGGTCAAATTGCAGTTTGAATGTAGATTTGATGCTACTATCACCATATCTCTTACAGTATTATAGCTAGCCCTTGTAACTTTAGTTCATTGATGTACATGTATCTGGTAGTTGACCAGTTGCCTAAAAGTTGAATCTGCCACTTGCACATTATTTTTGTCACAGACCTTATGAAGTTAGTAAACTTGGATTGCGCAAGTATTGATTTGTTTCTGCAATGTTTAAAAGAACTCTCCATGTACATTGTACAAGTTATGAATTTATTAAGCGGTCATGTAAGTTACTTTACTTTCATTACTGTTTAGTTTACTAATTCAAATCCCTGTACCATATTGTTTGTTATTCAACAGACCAATTTGTTTACTGGTTTTAATTGTTTAAGTTTTATGCTACTGATAGTAACACAGTACTGATAATGTAGAATTGGGTCTCAAACTAAAAGCTAGTGAACTATCTGGTAGTGTGAATCCAAATCCAAATCCAAATGAAAATGTGTTATACATGTACATATCTCACATTGGACAAACAAACATGGTTGTAATTAAGATTTAATCAAAGAAATTTCATTAAAATTATTGGATCTAAGTATTTTACAAAATTAGCTTGAAAAAAGGCCTTCCTGGTTCTTTTGGAAGAAATCAAGTGTATGGAAACAGAGCCCACATCTAGCATTGACTCAACAGTGACATGTTTAAACGGTCTTAATTTAATTTCTTCGGGTAGAATTCATTTTGATAAAGTAACTTTGATCATGATGTGAAAATATGAGCACATATTTGAAGTTTTCCTCCAGTGTTTTTCCCGTTCGAATATTGGCTATATATCACTTTGAGATATAATTTAAGCAAAAACATAGTATTTATAAACAAAATGTGTCTAAATATTTCTTGTCATTTCAAATCTTTCTCTATTTTGATTCCCTGATCAGGGGATACAGAATCACTGCCACGAAGTGTGTCAGTGTTTCACAGATTCACATCAGCACATTAACTCCAAAACCATTCATTTAATCTCGTCACTTCAAATCTTCAACATATTCTCAAATAGCTATCCATTGTAAAATTTTGAGACCAGTTTTAATTTTCAAGGCCACAGCACCATAAAGGTCAGAAGCACTGCAAAATTCAGTTTATTCATATTTCTCATTTCCCATGTCAATATTAGAAATAAAAAAAACCTCTCAATTTAAGTTGCCTCAAAATTTTACTGAATTGGGCAAATAGCTCTATCAGCATTTAAAAACTCAGACCACTCAGCAATGTTTATTTTATGTTTTCTTTAAATCTAACCTGATTGCATTGGTGAGTCGTAAGCTTATATGTCTGCTTAGGAACAAAGTTCTACCAGAAGGATTTGAATTTGGATTTGAAATAATGGCTGAATTAAGATAGATCATACTTGTATATTAGTATATTGATTTGTAAGTTCTACTCCAAACATTAAAAAAATGTTTAATTGGTGGGGGATGTCATGTACATATGAATCAGGGAACATATTCATCCACAACATATACCAAGCCATTTTCCATGAAGGTAAATATGTTGAAGCCATTAATTTAGAATCTGATCAGATATGTACAAAATATATTAGTACAAGCACATCATTGGCATGAATGATCTGAATTTTCATATTCAAATTTCAGTGAAGATAAACGAAAAGTAAAACAGCAATGCCAAAGACTAAGAAGCAAAGTGCAGACATTAGAAGGAAAGTTACCAGAACCTCAGTGCAAAATTTTTCGATCTGTCAAGGCCTTGGCAAAAGCTGATCTTGCTCAACTTCCTGTGTATTTCCCATATGAGAGAACTACAGTGAACCATACGAGATAACATTTTTGTTATTATCTAGTTCTAAAAATACACTGAAATATACTGCATGCTTGCTGGGTGTAGACAATGACTGATAGCCGAGGGGTATTGGAGCCCAATGGGCTATTTTTTCTTTTTCTCACTTTATGAAACAATGTCTCGAAACATAATAGGGTTTGTCAAGGAAACTAAATTAATTAAACTTAATATTTATTTTGAAACAAACTGAGAGAATCTTAGCCAACCAATGCAACACTCGGGTACTTAACTGGTTTCTGTCAGGTATAAGGGAAGATAATAAAACCTGTGCAGTTATGCCAATCCTTTGGTGACAGTAAACAAAACTGGCTTTTGTGGATTTCTTATGAACTGCATGTACGGTAATTCCTCTAATAAATCGAATACCCTATCGGGAATCGATCACCCACGATTTTTGGAGGAAAATATTATCGGAAGTTGTAATAATTCAATCACCCCCCATTTTTAGTAGATCCTCCAGTTTGTCATAAAATTTTCATCACATATGCAATGGCTTATGCTGATGTGCACGTTGAGAATTCCAGTGTTCTCAAATTGTTTACTTTATTTTACAAACAGCACAAACTGAATCAAAAGAATGTTTTTTCAATAAAATCGGACCCTTGTGCTTCATTTTCATTCTTCACGACTTTCGGTTTACCTGATTTGCAATAAATCGATCACCCCACTGTTTTATCACCTCAAATATCACTTCCGGTGATCGATTTATTAGAGGAATCACCGTATCAATAAAGTGAATAGAGGATGTAATTTTCAGGATTTTAAGGTATTTGCCTCTGGGCTGCAGCACCAAGTTATGTTGGTTGACCCAAGCAAATTTCACTTGAACCATGAAAAGTAAAAGGGTGTTGATTTTGAGCCCTGTTGTGTATATACATGTATGTATTATCTCAAATCGGGCAGACTTGGCCTGGCAGAGATATATTGAATCAAAATGTGTGCAAGTATATAAATTTTATAAAATGAGAATTCAATTTACTGGGCAGTTATAAAAAAAATCACCTTGCCAAGTTTCGACTACATATAGCAATAACTCTGAGAAGTTGTGGTTCCCATTTGATCACAAAATGTTAAATTGTTTACAGAAGGAAATGCCACAAGAAGTGGAGCCGAGGGAAGGTAATATGATCTCGTAATGCGATCCTGGCATGTTGCCCTCAGATGATTTCTGTTCTAATTCGCTATACTCAGACGAACACAAAATATTTTACGTTAACGGAGGATGAGATGATATCCCTTGGGCATTTCTAGTTAATTGTACAGTTTAGTCCCATCTTCTACTTTCAGGTAGGACTCCAGAAGAAGTGATACTGGATGAACGGATTAGAAAGATCCAGGAGAGAAACAAAGCCATTTTGAGACGTCAGATGGAGGTTATAGAAGACAAGAAGAAGTACGGCTGATTCAACTCGAGGAGACATTAGGCCAACCCTGTCATTGGACACTAGTCAAGGGAGACCACTCTTGAAGACTGTACAGTTCACTTCTCCACAAATATGTACAAACAATGGAGATAATGCTGTAGCATGAGGAATTGTAAATTCAGTTCCAAAAATGCTTTATCTCTGCACTGCAGCAAAGCGACTGTAGGGAATTACTGTCTCAATCTGCAGTAAAATACTGCAGCGGTGCATTTGAAGTCATTTGACAGTTGGATTGGATGTACCTCCCAAATGAACAATTAATTTGTTTCGAGTCGGTATTGATTAAATATCGAACTAGCGCGCTTCCATTATTTCTCTCCTGGGAGAGTGAAAAGTTACTCTTCTCGAAGACTGCCGTTTGTATTGTACCACATCATTATCACTCCCACCATTCACTATCACATACAAAATTTACTAAAGTGATTCACATCTTTTGTACAATTACAAAAAAGACAATGTGTTTCTATAAACACAGTCATAGCCCAGGTGCTCGTAATTCCATTGAATGTCATAATTCTGATTATATGATAAGAAATCGCAACTGGAAATGAAAGAGCCTACGAAAAGTAAATGAATTTTGAATGATGCAGTGTAAATGCAAATCTTCGCCGAAGGGTATTGTCGTTGTCTGTCTGCCCGTTTATCCGTCTGTCCATCTCTATTGTGGACACGAGATCTCAAGAAGGATTATAGCCAGGCATTGTAAATTCATAACACATATGCATCTGGTAAAGACTCAGAAACCTATTGAAAATGACCGACCTTGACCTATTTTATCAAGGTCAAATTCTAGTATTTGCTATATTTTTTGAAGGATTAAAGCTAGGGTCTCCAAATTCATATTACATTTGCAACTACTGATTGAGTAGAAGCCTATCCCAGTTGACTGACTTTGACTTATTTTCTTTGAGGTCATGCTGTTTATTATGATATAACATGAAGAAATATAGCTAGGCTTTCCAAATTCATACTATGTCTACAGTACAAGGCAGAAAAACTTGATGCTAAACGCGAGTAGAACGCGAAGTAATCGAGACTGACCCGCGCTAGTTTATTGAAGGAGTCGCGACTATAAATTTCGGAACATGCGCTTTCGACCGGACTGTTTTCTGTAAACTCGTCAGCGTTTAAAAGCAGCCGATGTAGCCGTCGACGCGGTCATCTTGGGTTTTTGCGCGATCCACAGGCATATTTCAAAAGGGACTACTTTATTGATCGCGTCAGATGGAGTCTTGTTGGCCGAACAAGCCAAGATTGACCACTACATAAAAAATTCCCCTCACAGTAAAATGTTCGTCTAGTGAAAGCTCAATGATAGTCCACATCATTCAATAACGAAATAATCGGCAATATACGTTCAAATTTTATAAGAATCCTACCATAAACATATAGGAAGTTTATTTTATTGAAGACGTACCTTCAATGTGATGGAAATTGAGAAAATCAGCAAATAATTTGCCGTTTTTTGGACTATTTTCAACGCCATCGAAATCTCATTTCCCGCTGTAGAATGTGGGAATATCATTTTAAAGGTCATTTCCCCCACTTTCGACCTATGATGAGTGATTTAACAAATAACAAAGAAATAACAAAGAATTTGATTGAATAGACATGTCCTCATCATGAATATTCGTTTGATAAAACAAGGTCGACTGAGCTGGTTAATACCGCGATGCTGATTAGTTGAGAATGAGGTCATCGTAGGAAAGGCTGTGAGACAATCTCAGCGATTGGCCGGCTGTCTGTCTGTATGTCGGTCTTCAGTGCCGAGTGGATTTATCGCATAGAAAATGGCTCCGTTGGAAACTTTAGAGAGCCGACTGTTGGATTTACAATGGAAATAAAGGGTTTCTAGGATTTATATGTCGGATTAAAACACACAGGGATGATGTACTGGTATTTTAGCATGATCGTCCGCTTGAATTGGGGGAATCGTGATGAGATTTTTTATAGAAACTATCGTTTGACTGGGACATAGAGCAAGGTAATGTTGCCGAAATCAAAGTGTTTTTTTTGTTTGTTTTATTTTCTCGCTTGGTCTTTATTTTAGACACAAATGGGCAGATATTTTGAAGGACAGATTAATTAAAGTATGGGCTTTCTGAAAATATATATTAATATAGCGGGGTTTTAATCAAGCTACATGCAAATATATTGCTTCAAAAAAAGAGGTCCACAACAAAATCCTCCTGCATGCATTTATCCGAGCATACAAGGCTGACAGACGAGACTATCGGCAAGTAGCAAAGGGACCCATTTATTTACAACACGCGACTTGTTCTGATTGCGTCATGCAGTATCATTAGTTACGGCGTATGGTCGACGTGTCTCAGTCGCGATTATGCTTCTGTTTTTGCGCAATTGAGGCGCATTTTCCGATTGAGATTAATAAATTATAGTCGCGAAAATGATTTTTTTTACTCGCGTTTAGGATAAAGTTATTTCTGCCTTGTACTGTACATCTGGCAAGAGGTGTTCCGAAGATGACTGACCGTGACCTTTTTTATCCAGGTCAGATTCTACTTAGTACAATATTTCATGAAGGATTATATCTACACTGTCCAAATTTATACCACATATGCCTGGACCTGAATTCTATTGAATATCACTGACCTTGACCTATTTTATAACGGTCAAATTATTCATAAGTCAGAATGATTATTTGTGGTAGGCCTAAATACAACAGAACTCCAATAGTTCAGTAAAATCGCCGTTTTCTCTGCACATGTTCGTGAAAAAGTGCAACAGTGGGGGGAGTAGATATTGATTTCGGTATATGCCTATGGCCGTGGCTGTTCACCCAGCAGGAGAAAATGGATTAATGACTGCTCCCACCAAAGTGGAGTTGTCACAGCTTGGTTTCAGGAGAAATATCTAGATTTCTATTAAAAAATCTGTACAGGTTGACAAAAGATATACATGTATTCAGCTTGTGTGTAAAACGATATATTATTCTGAATTAGAATTACGAGACCTCGCGCTGATTTTCAGGTAGTTGGTTACCAGGCTTTCCTTCTGTAAAATGCCTCCAAAATACTGTCAATATTGATGATGAAATTGATCACATGAATTATCTATCTTGATCCTATTATAAATCAGAAGACTGAATAAGTACCAGATTTTTTTTCCAGTATGATCAAGCACATGAAAATTCCATCGGAATTACGCCGCCTCCTCAAAGTCCCTTTTTACTACCAGTAATCAGGGGTAAGATTCATTCGAAAACTCAATTCAGACCTTCAAATTTGAGTGAATTCTTTTAGGTTTTGTTGAAAACTCAATAGCCTATTATATTAAATGATGAAACAACATGAAATCATTGAGAACTGATTGTAAATTTGAAGAAATACTCATTTATACCGAAAACTGAATACTTATTTGAGTAAAAAATACTTCTATGAATCCCTGTTCCTGCTTTAGCACTGCCAAAAGTAGTGATTTTGTCAGCAATTATGACAGGATCTCCGTCAGGTGGTCTTCGTTGGTCAATTCTTACCTAAACCTCTGATGTCCCAAAGCTGTGTTACACTTGTCTATTGTAGCCTAGGATATGTTGTCTTATTCGACATGTTCAAGGATGTTTAATATTTTGACCAGCATGTCGAAAAACCGTCCTGTTATATATCTGTTAATAATGTATTACTTGTTATTTGTGAGTTAGCAGAGGACTCGTGCGAAATTCTGCTATAGCACGGTTATGGTCAGCAGATGAAATTTGCCTGTTATTATGGACTTGATGATTCCACGGTACAGTGTGTATAAATATATTATACTGTTGGTTGCTGTGCTATGTTTCTCCATTTGAATTAATAGCCATAACCTACAATACATCAATGAATTGATGGTTTTGCATGTTATCATACCAGATAAGGATCAGAGGATCTTCTTAGCACTGGTTGCACAATATAATATTGTATATGCGGAAAACATCATAATTCATTCATGATTGGAATTCTATAATATAAGCTCGTCACATATCATTTCTATCACTGAAATGAGTGTCCAGCTTTTTCATCAATTTGCCAAATAGGCCAATAAAATTGTGCTGAGTCTAGTATTGATGATATTGAGAAAGGAAATGTGGTTTTCTGTGATTTATTCATATAAGTATATTACAGATATAATTATAAGCTTGTCAGTTCCTGATCCCCACAGAACTCCCCCCCCTAATTCCAGCTGTCGATGTCTCTTAATAGTGAAGCAGTGGTACCAGTAGCTGAAAATAGACTATGTACACAGTGAACTGGAACAAAGCTTTCACTTGATTTATAAAACTGAACTTAAGCAATTTTATGAGGGGAGTCTGTACATCAGGGTGAGTGAGTGAATATGATTTAACATCGCTTTCAACACTATTTCAGTCGTATCACAACGTTTGGTTCCTACTCCTATTCACATCACAACACCACAATATATATTGGACTCTGCATGATCTGTCATACAGCTGTCTTTAACTCCCACAGTTTGGTAATGGGGTTTCACTGTCCTGAGCATGTGTGTTGAAATTCAGGGGACCTGCCACATCCGAATTACAGGATTTTCTCTATTAATCAGCAATTAGCACCTGAATCCATTTCAAATACCCACTTTTTACCCCTCGGCTATTTTGGCCTCGGGTTATTGTCGTTGCCATGTCCGTCCGTCCGTTAACGCATTTTAGGCAAAACCGCTTGAGATACAACCACCAAATTTTCAACACTTATTTATCTAGTGCTAAGTCAGACGCCTATTGAAAGTGGCTTCTTTCGGCCCATATTTTACAGAGTTCTGCCCCTTTAAAGATTTTTTAAATTCTATTTCTGTCCTATATGCATGAATGTAACCAACTATATCTGCAGAACTGTGTTCGGTATAGCTACTATATTTTGGAAACTTATTTATATTGTTGTATTCTACAAGCCAACAAAGGATTACTCGCCTCGGCTTTCGGGTGTAATAATCTCCGATTTTGTTATCTGTAGTTGAATGTACAAGTTATATCTGCAGATCCGTGTTCGGTACAGCTTATTCATCTCGGTTCTTATTTTACAGTAGTGCTAAGTCAGACGCCTATCGGAAGTGGCTCCCCTCGGCCCATACTTTACAGAGTTAATCCCCTTTACTGATATATTAATTTCTATTTCTGTCCTATATGCCTGAATGTAACCAACTATATCTGCAGAACTGTGTTCGGTATAGCTACTATATTTTGAAAACTTATTTATTTTGTTGTATTCTACAAGCCAACAAAGGATAACTCGCCTCGGCTTATGGAGTTATGCCCCTTTCGGATGTAATAATCTCTAATTTTGTTATCTGTAGCTGAATGTACAAGTTAATTCTGCAGATTCATGTTCGGTACAGCTTATTCGTCTCGGTTCTTATTTTATAGCGTGCTAAGTCAGACGCCTATCGAAAGTGGCTCCCCTCGACCCATATTTTACAGAGTTTTGCCCCTTTACAGATATATAATATTCTATTTCTGTCCTATATGCCTGAATGTACTACCGGTATATCTTGATCATCCCACATAGAACTATCTCTTCCCCAATTCACACTACACATAGGTCACAATCACTTAGGGAAAGCCGAGGGGTTTTGATTAGATCAATCTCATGTTTTTTATGGTTGGCAAATTTGGGCCATGAATTTGACAAGCGGACGCCATTTTTATGCCCGCCCTCTAATTAGAGTAGGGGCATATAGCAATCGCTTTGTCCGTCCGTCCGAGTTTCTTGTCTACGCAATATATCGGTTAATATTTGATGGACAGGATTGAATCTTGCATGAAATGTGGCCAGCACCTCGTAGTTGTGCAGCGTAAAGTTTCTCCGCATTTCGCTTATATTTTCAAGAGTTATGGCCCTTCGTTCCTGAAATCTGCGTGAATTGGGACTTGTCCGGACTGGATCTTGGTTAATATTGTATGGACAATGATGAAATTTGCATGATATGTGGTCAGTGCCCTGTAGTTGTGCAGCGTGAAGTTTCGCTTATATTTTTAAGAGTTATGGCCCTTTGTTCTTGAAATCTTTGTGAATTGGGACTTGTTCCGGCTGCATCTCGGTTAATATTGTATGGACAAGGATGAAATTTGCATGATATGTGATCAATGCCCCATAGTTGTGCAGAATGAAGTTTCTCTGCATTTCGGTTATATTTTCATGAGTTATGGGCCTTTGTTCCTCAAACCTTAGCGATTGGGATACATATATATGTCCAGGCTGGATCTCGGTCCATATTGTATGGACAAAAATGAAATTTGCATGATATGAGGTCAGTGCCTTGTAGTTGTGCAAAGTAAAGCGCTTTGTCCGACGGGGCAGTGTCCGACTAAAATGGTATGGGGGGCATACAGTTAAGCAATCTCTGACTTCTTTTCTGCGTTCTTATACTGACATTACAAAAAAACGGACCTGCATGGATGCTTTTTATACGCATGCCGACATATGATGGCGGTTTCCGTCTGTCTGCCCGTCCCTTGTGTCCGGTCTATATCTGGGACAGTTTTCTATCTACAGTTCTAATTTTTGATGAGTGGATACCCTACGGGGAGATGATGTGTCGCGTACCAAAATGAAGGTCGAGGTCAGCGGTCAAAGGTCACTGGCCTAAAAATCAGGAAATCACTGAAGTGTTCGTGTCCGGTCTATATCTGTGAACGGTTTCTACCCACAGTTGCAATTTTTTGTGAGTGGATACGCTAGGTGGAGACGATGTGTCGTGTACCAAAATTGAGGTCGAGGTCAAAGGTCACTGTTGCCTAAAAATCAGGAAATCATTCATCATTGAGTTTTCTATCTACAGTTCTAATTTTTTGTGAGTGGGTGCCCTAGGTGGCAACGATGCGTTGCATACCAAATGTAGGTCGAGGTCAGAGGTCAAAGGTCACTGTGACCGAAAAATAAGGAAATCATAATTTCTAATTTTTTTGTGAGTGGATTCAATAGGGGGAAATGAAGTGTCGCATACCAGAAAATAGGTCAAGGTCAAAGTTCACTGTCACCCCAAAATCAGGAAATTATTAAAAATAACATTTTTTGGTGTCCGTAGATACATTAGGGGGACACGATGTGTCACCTACCAAAATGTAGGTCGAAGGTCAAGGTCACTGTGACCCCAAAATCGTAAAATTGTTAAAAATCATGATTTTTGGAGTCCATTGGGAAATTACGGAGAGTCATGTACCAAAATTTAGATACAGGTCAATAGTCAAGGTCACTGTGACCCCAGAATCAAGGTCAAAAGTCAGTGTGACCTAAAAATCAGGAAATCATTACAAATTACTAATTTTTTGTGAGTGGATTCAACAGGCAGAAATGAAATGTCGCGCACCAAAAATTAGGTCAAGGTCAAAGGTCACTTACCCCAAAATCGGGAAATTATTAAAAATAACATTTTTTTTGTGTCCGTAGATATATTAGGGGGACACGATGTGTCACATACCAAAATGTAGGTCAAAGGTCAAGGTCACTGTGACCCCAAAATCATGAAATTGTTAAAATTTATTTTTTGTGTCCATTGAGAAATTACGGGGAGATGCTTTGTCATGTACCAAAATTTAGGCCAAGGTCAATAGTCAAGGTCACTGTGACTCCAGAATCAAGAACCCTTTGAAAATTACATTTTTTCGTGTCCGTAGATACATTAGGGGACATGTGTCACATACCAAAATGTAAGTCAAGGCCGAACGTTGAGGTCACTGTGACTCCCAAAATCATGAAATCCATAAAAATCATGATTTTGTGTGTCCATTGATACATCGAGGGAAGACGATGTGTCATGTACCAAAATTTAGGAAATCATTAAAAATAATTTTTTTCTGCCAGTAAATACATTCGAGGGACATGATGTGTTACATACCAAAATGTGGGTCAAAAGTCAAGATCACTGACCCCAAAATCAAGAAATCATTAAAAGTAACATTTTCATATGCCTGTCGAAGACGAGGTCGTGTAATGCGATGTTGCGTTCTGTTCATTCATCCATTAACATTTGTTGTCCTTGCGATATCTCTAGTTTCAAGGTATGGATTGGTACCAAACTTTGAGTATACCTTACTCGCATGGCAAAGAGGAGCCATACATTTTGAGATAAATTTGTCAAAGGTCAAGGCCACAGTCCCCCAAAACTGAATCAAGTTTAGCTGACTATATGTGTTAGGTTGGAGTTCTCTCCCCTACATCTATATGGCATTGTCCTTTGGAGTTGTCTCCCATGTTTGAAACAGCTACATTTAGTTAAACTGTTTTGAAATAAAAACCATACATTTACTAATTTAATGGAGAGAGGGGTCCTTTATGAACTTCATACCTGTTTATTAACTCAAGAACAAAGGTTTGCTTCATCACTTTCTTCTTCCTTCATGAAAAATTCCCTCGTCTGAAAGGAATCCATTTGCAGGAAAACTACTATTTTCTTGTGTTTGACTAATGTCGATTTCATTGTGAGATATGTGAGCTCTCAGCTCTCGCTTCAAGGTGAACTAGTTACCAAGAGTTAAGCTCGTTTTAGTTTATCATTCAATATAAGATGTGATATATGTTATATTCTCAGAAGCACAAAACTGTGGATTGCTTGCTACCAATTGGAATCCAGGCTATTAAACAACCTTGAAATTTGGACCAATGTAATTCCAGATATACGGGCGTATATTGAAGCCCCTTGGGCTCTTGTTACCTTTTGCGAGCGATTGCACCATGCTATTATATAACACTAACGTGTTGGTGTATGTATGAAATGAATTCATACCACAGAAGACAACATGTTAAGATTTGGTGGTCCCCGATGACGTCATGCTCCGCCGGGACATGGGGAATCTCGTTCTATTTATGGATCATGACGTCCGTTCCATTTATTGATACCCGAATTGAGGAATAGAACAGTACAGCCTTCACGGTAATACTGTGTACTATAAAGGAGTGTCAATGTTTTTCATCCCATCGTGTATTCATCCATGTCACGGGTCACCAGTGCTGTATATCATGCTCCTGTGCGATTCCTGGAGATGGCAGATTGACTAGCCACCGGTTGATGTTTCAATGTTGTATAACACTTGAATAAAGTTATCTATGAACTGGCAATTCCCAGAAATTCAGGCGAAGCGACCACCTGCATATTTGAAGTCTCGTTGACATGGGACTACTTGCTGTCCGCTGAGGCTTTTTCCCGGTGGTGACCTTTGGCCCGGATGTAACATTTGACCCGGATATGACGTCATCCATGACATCACCGGATCAGGGGGCAGATAACTCTGGGCGCGCAAAAATAATAATGATTTTGCTCTATCCCTACTACTCACATATTTCTGATCTTGAAACAACCATTACAATTATGTTCAGAAAAGTAAGAATGAGACCAAAATATATATTTCTTTGTTGGTTCAAGATAACTCGAGACCTTGATGCTGTAGAGTTTTAGTTGACCTCGATAGACGCCGTATAATGAATTGTTAACCGACTCCACGACGACTCCAGAACGGAAGAGCGCACACAAATAATGAATATATACCACACAGCTACACAACTAATAAAATGTTAGTTCGTTTATGGAAATAGACCGGACCAATCCATGCCATTTCTCTCCAGGTCAGTAAAGATTCCCATTTATTGTGTGTATAGGGTGCTATGATTTCCCAGGAGGGTCAAGCGAAATACATTCAAGCTCCAAATGTTCTTCCAATCTTCTGGTAATTGTGGACTTCAAAGAATTTGATTTAGAACTTGATAGATTTAATAATATTGTATCTCTCGTACCCTTGCATCTTTACCCCGAAGTTGGAGAGCATATAAATGCAGTGTACTAGATATTTGACATAAAAGAATATCCAAATGTTATAGGGGACCCCAGACGACTTGAAAGTGGAGAAAGCTGAATAAATTATTGCACGAACATGCACCCAAGGAAAAAAAGGATATGCAGCAAAGGAGGATGGGCGGGGCACGCTATATGAAATATGGGTTGGAACAAGCTGGCGGTGACCTGTTCATTCTTTTTGCAGAAGAGATAAATATATGATTGTTCTCCAATTATGTTTAAAGCATGAACTATCTTAGTAGCATATAAAGCTCATCTCTGGCGAAGCGTTTGAACTGCTTGTCCGCACACATTGCTAAAGCAATTGTTTCTTAATCATGCAGATCGAAAATAATAAATGAAACAAATCTTCAAGGCGGAGACAAAATTGGGGACGACCGGTGATGATACACGATCTATTAATTTTGGAGAGCCTAAACTACGATACTTCAAACACGTTTCGCCATTCTTTGACTTTGTTCACTTGCTGAATGAGTTTAGCATCGCCATTTAATGAACTCTGCATGAAGTGCATCAGTTTTTACCGAAAGGTATTGTCGTCGTCATGTACGGACGTCTGTCCGTCTGTCTGTCTGTCCGTCTGTCCGTCACACCTTTCTCGTTACCAAGATATCTTTAGAACGACTTACCCTAGGCACACCAAACTTGCAGTGCACATCCATATGCTCGTGACCCAAGTAGTAGTATAACGGCATTACAGACCGTATTGACCTACTTTTTTGTTCCCCCCGGGTAAAATTTGTGGCGGAAGTGTGGCGGGGTTTCCCAGGGGGGATTCCCCAGTGGGGGTTTCCCAATGACGATCACGGGATCAAGGCATGTCTAGACTTGTTCTGGGTTGTACAGTCCTGCCATACGGAGGATGGGTACTAGTATTTCGCTGACGTGCTAGTAATCAACATAATCTATAGGTGTTGTACCATGTTAATAGGATCAGTCTAGCATCTGTACCACTCTAGGGTCGAGTGTTTATTGTCCCGTGTATCTCCGCAGAAAATCAACAAACAAAATGGCGGCTCCAGGATGGTGTGGGGACGCCCTTTCCACATCACGGCGTCGACCATAGCGCCATCTATTCACACTGACGCAAGGGAGACAACTCGTGTGGCCCAAGGGTATGAAAATAGCCGTGTTGTAGCTAGGGAAGCCACAAATGGGCCAGTGGGGTCATATGAGGTATCAAAGTGAAGCATTCGTGAAGGGGCATGTAATGGGCTGGGTATGGGGTTGACATATCGGCATTCTGCGCATGCGCGGTGGCCCAAGGGTATGAAAATAGACGTGTTGGAGCTAGGGAAGCCCCTAGTGGACCATTGGGGTCGAGTGAGGTATCAAAGTGAAGCATTCGTGAAGGGGCATATCACTGGACTAGTGGGTTGACATATCGGCATTCTGCGCATGCGCGGTGGCCCAAGGGTTTGGAAATAGCCGTGCTGGAGCTGGGGGAGCCCCTAGTGGACCAATGGGGTCGAGTGAGGTATCAAATTGAAGCATTCGTGATTGGCATCTAATGGGCTGTGTGTGGGGTTGACATATCAGCATTCTGCGCATGCGCGGTGGCCCAAGGGTATAGAAATAGCCGTTTTGCAGTTAGGAGAGCCCCTAATGGTCGAACGGGGTCGAGTGAGGTATCAAAGTGAAGCATTCGTGAAGGGACATCTGATGGGTTGGGTGTGCGGTAGGGATATCATTCTGCGCATGCGCAGACGCAATGCGGAGCTCTCGTCCAATTATTCAAATCCGTCACAGATCTCTCAGCCAATTAGCAGCGAGTATTTTGACCCGGTGCATTATGAGACATATCCAAGATGGCGGCACGTATGCTCAAGATGGCGGCACATCCGGTGTCGAAAACTGGCCATTTCGTCGGGATGTGGTCACCTAGTGTGGAAAACTGGACCTTGTATGGGTCCTGCTAGACGTTTTGGAGCTAGGGGAGCCCCTAATGGGCCGATGGTGTTGTATGAGGTATCAAGGTCAAGTATATTTCAAGCACGGGTGGGTGCATGTAAAATTTTTTCTGAAAAAATACGGAACACGGACTTTATCCTAAATTACGTGAAAATGCCTATATGGGGTATGGGGGGTATAGGACCATCCTGGGAAACCTACTTCTCGACATTTGCGGTATAGGTTGTGGGGTCTCGTTTTCTTAGTCTCGTCAAGACAAACACGATAGGAAGTGTCGCGGAGCGAATCGGTGAAATTTTTGAAAAAAAGTCACCGAGACCCATATAGACCCATATAGTCCCATACTGGAGGTATAGGATCAATGTTTGTCCCCCTGGGAAACCCACTTCTATACATTTGCGGTAGGGTTGTTTGGATTTGTTTTTCACGTCTCATCATTTAGAACACGATAGGAAGTGTCCCCGAGCGAATCGGTGAAATTTTTGAAAAAGTACGATATAGCCCCATATAGACATATATATATAAATATAAATATA
>JAVTVY010015670.1:0-59723 GCA_036873755.1 Hanleya hanleyi | reverse complement strand
ACTCAGAATCCCTTTAGAATAGCATTAATCATTTCCGTAAATTCAATACTTATGTGTATCAGCAGACAATGCACAGAAACATATTGCATTTGACATCATTCTCTCAAGTCAGAGCCCATTTCTGCTAGAATTTACTGGTTCTATACAAAATTTACGTTACTTTGTCAGTTTTACGAATGGAAGGACGTCATTTATTAGCGGATGCTGACCATAAAAGCGATCTATTTGTCCTCGTTGTCAAAAGCTAGGGCCTTGTTTTCCAGGAGAGGTTTTTTGAGTTTGATTTTGATACTTAGATACCTTTCATATTGACGTTAACTTGGCAGTCATTTTCGTGAATGCAATAATTTGATGTACCAAAAGATAATAACGAGAATTCGACATCATTCTCTTACACACATACCTTGTTTAGTGAACTAGCCCTGATATTTTCCACTTAAATTACCTTCGAAAAGGCAAGGTCGAACTTGTCAGATGAGATGATATTTTCTAAGAATGAAATAGTTAATGTCTTGGTATTGACTCGCTGCATGGAATATAGTGTCAAGGTATTTAGTTTGCAGGTGACACGCAAATACAGAAACTTAATTAATTAGTCTAATTGAATATCAAGACTGTCACAGGCCTTAATTTAATAGTGAAAAGTGTCATTATGCCTCTTGGACAGTTTGATAAAGCCTTCAACCCCATTCCATAGTTTCACAGATCAGAGTGATAGACCTTATACTAAATTCATTGAAAATTAAGGAAATATAAACTTTCCATTATGCTCGGCAACGTAAGCGAGAAGGGAGACTAAAGAGCGTAGATTTTTGCGCTATGACTAAACCCTTGAAATTTATTTGGATTCCAAATATTTGAAAGCCTTTTTGATTTGCAAAAATCAACGGCTGAACCGAATGTTTTGAAATTTGGCATACACGATACTTATACCAAGACATTGCCAAACCGATAATTGTGACTTCGTCTGTCAATTCAGTATAGACGGCATGGACCAGTCAAAATCGTTGGATTTTGAACGGGGGAAGTGAATATATATATATATGGTATCAGACCTATTACGCAATTCCTACAATTGTGAGTTAGAAGCTGAAAATTACTTCCCTGGGCATGAAAACACTGGCAGATGTTGTTTTTCTACCATTACCACTACCTCCGCTGATATGCCTTTCACTGTTTTATTGCCACTGCCGCAGGTTTTGACTACAATGTAGTCATTTCTCACTTGTTATTTTATACCAGGCCCGTAATGATTTGGTTCGGAGTGTTCCCATTGCCCCTGTGAAATTTCCGGTGTTACTAAAGGCTACACCAAGATAGGTGTAAGTGGGTACTATTTCCACTTGTTTGTGGTTGTATATGTAGTTAGTCTTAAGGCTAACTTTCATCGTTGAGTTGAAAACCATGACTTTTGTTTTAGAAACATTCAGTGATAGCTTCCAATCTTTGCAAAAAGTTTGCAAGTTATTTAGGTTGGACTGTAGACCTGAGCTATGGGTAGAGATAAGTACTAAGTCATCTGCAAATAGCAGGTGAGAAATTTGTGCATCATCTAAAACTGGGGCTTGGCTTTCATTAATATAAGTGTGAAGGTTATTGAGGTAGATGCTAAATAGAATGGGGCTACACACACACCCCTGTTTAACTCCCTTCTCAGAGAAGATGGGGTTTGAGACACCGGTAGTTGTTTTTATACTGTAATATGTAGAGCTATACATACTACAGAGGAGATCAAAGACCTTACCATTGATATCATGCTCAAGGAGCTTGTAGAAAAGACCAGGCCTCCAGACATTATCAAAGGCCTTGGAGAAATCTACGAAGCATACAAATAGTTTTTTCTTTCGGGCTTTGTATTTATTTATTAGAGTCCGCAAGATAAATATGTTGTCAGCTGTTCGGAAGTCTTTGCGAAAACCGCATTGTGCTGGGTGAAGGAGATCATTTGTTTCAAGATATTCAATGATTCTACAGTTTATAATTGACAGAAAGAGCTTTCCTATGCAGCTACCTAGGGCCAAGCCTCTGTAGTTGCTAGGATCGAGTTTATCACCAGATTTGTAGATTGGGTAGATGTACGATAAGTTCCAGGGCCGAGGAAAAGAACCAGAATCTAAGATTAAATTAAACAATTTAAGGTAATGGTCAATAAGCGGAATAGCCGAAGTTTTAATCATTCATTTAGAATAGTGTCCGGACCACTGGCTTTTTTATTTTTCAATTTCTTGACTGCATCTCTGAATTCAGAAGCTGTTACAGGGTTATTAATTCCAGAATTGACAGAATTACTGGAGTTATTTCTGAGAGTTTCTCGTTTAGATCGAATATCACGGTGGTGATCATTTTCATCACTATTGTCGGTATTCAGAGCGGCAAAGTGGTCAGTCCACGTTACCATATCAATGTCATCAGTTTCTGAAGTCGAGTCATCAGTAATGTATCGAATAAGTTTCCAATATTCAATTGGATTAGCAGAAGCAAGATTGTCTAGTTGGTTGAGGATCTTAGTTCGAAACACTTTCTCTTTATAATTTAGCAGACGTGTATAGGCTTTTTTGTGTCTATAATATTCTATTGTAGATTTTCTATCGTAAGAATTAGTTTTACACTTATTTAGGGCTTTGAACATGTTAGTCTTTAAGGTAGTACAGTCGCTGTCATACCAACGAGATCTCTTTGACCGTTTCTTGGAGACACGGACAAGTTTAAGTGTTTTTGAAGCTGCCGATAGGAGTATGCCATGTAAATCACAAGCTGCAGTGTTTACCCCATCGGGGGAGAGTTGATAATTCTGCATTATAAATTTATTGGTGAGGTTTCTGCATTCAGGGGAAGTAACTCCAGATAGAAATGCAGTGGGTGAACTATCAGTCCAAATAAATTTGTATGGCTTAGATTCCTTAGCGTTAGTAGATTGAGTGCCACGTTTTTGTGAAGTAACATTTTCGTGCAGATCAAGGTCAGGATGAGAGATATCTAGTTGTAGAATTACAGGGCAATGATCAGATAGATAGGTTAAAGGGCGAACTTGCAAAAACATGACATGTTCATATAAGAGAGGACAAGCGAGTACATAGTCCACAGTGCTGCAGCCATTATATGTAAAACAGGTGTAACTTCCAAAACTATCCCCAACACAACGACCATTCATGATGCGCATATTTGTGTTTTTACACAGTTGTAATAAAGGTGTCCCAAAAGAGTTAGTTACAGTGTCCATCGTGTTACGAAATTTAGGTATATTGAGATTTGGATCAGTCCTCAACTGAGGGAGAGGTGACCGTCTGTGGTGCCCTGTGTCATCAAGATGATCTGACTGTTTGCCAACTCTGGCATTGAGGTCACCACCAACAAGCACATCACCCATGGCGGAGAACAGAGCTATGTCACGCTCTAGGATATCAAATGGATCATATGTATCTCCGTTCCAAATAGGAGACTTGGAGGGAGGAATGTAAATAAAACCTATATATATTTTTTAAGTTCAGTTTTGTCTTGTTCAGTTTAATCCACAATGAGTGACCGTTGTATTTCTTAACCAGACTAATGGCCTCATGTAGATAATGCTTATAATAAACGGAGACACCACTCCTAGTAGTATTGTCAGAGATTAATTCAGTTCTTGGGCAGTGAAGGCCATAATAATTTGGGAAAATATTATCAAATTTTTTGCTCATCTCATCATCAGCAGTGAGCCATGTTTCACTGAAACCAACAACATCAGAACCATCAAACATATTTACAATGTCACTGAGCTTCTGGCTGTCCTTAATTTTGTTGGGCAGCCCTTGTACATTCCAAACACTGAGCGATAGAGGCATACTACAATAAAATTTCTTGATTAAATATATGTTAACCTGTCAGGCGACCACTGCATATTTCCGTACATGTTTTGTAGGGGTTGTAAAGTGTTGTAGTTAAGAAATAATTTTACCATTTAATACAGATCTAACAATAATGACAATGTGTAGATTAGAGCCATATCCTGAGTCTTATACAGATCATACCATTAATCATGCCAAATATCATGGCATAGTGATTAAATTCATAAAGCTACCAGCTATAATTAGGATGATCAGGTTCCATTAGATCTGGTCGGCAACAAAGTAAATATCTAGTGTTCATTCCAACAGCAATGAATTACCATTGTATACACAGAATACTATCGTATACATAGATATTCAAAAATCATATTTTTAAAGGGTAAAATATTTCTGAATTTGTTTCTATTACATGTATTTCACCAATTTGGATTTAAGATAAACTTTAATCTGCATTTGATTGAATGAAAAGTTAAAATAATCCTTAAGGAGAATCATGATCCATACATTTATAATGCGTATCAATCAATATAGCATAGTGGTGACCAAATATAGACCTCAAAAATTTGTTTCCAATACAAATATTGGTTAATATAAATATACAGTTTGGGTTCACCAGTTAACAGTGGTTAACAAGTTAAATACTAATTAGAATTTAATTTGGCGTGAATAGATATGGTCCTCATAAGGAGTATTCAAGTACCGGTACCATTGATACACATGTACAAATCAAAACAATGGATACAATGTGAATGTCAAAATTAGGATATAATACTAAGAGTGAATTTCAGATATCAAGTCAAATTAGGATTCCATCAGCACTTGAGTGAGAGAAAATTGAATAGATGCTATATAGGTCAGACTGATCTTCAAATTGAAGCAATTATCAGGATTTCTATGAGATACATATAGAAAGCAGGTAATTAGATAAATATCATATTTTTTTGTGTAACTCATACAATATCAGTTCAGTAGATAACCAAACTTGTAACTAGGTTGGATATTAACCAAGATAATTTCCCAAATCTCAAGTATTTGCCCACAACAAATAACAGCTTTTTGCGGAGTTGACGGTTACCGTGGGCAAACACAAAGTTTGACGAAGTGAGATTCTCACAGATCGACATACTATTAAGGGTTAAATATCAGTACAATGTAGCTCAACTCACTGGGAAATTTGGGAGAAAACCAGGGTGTATATTAGGGAGCATGCATGCGGTTCCAAGGTAAGTATTGTTGTATGTTAGGGTATGGCCACAAAGAGGGATTTGGCACAGATGACGGGTACATTCCATAATGTCCCAGCGAATTGTAAGGTGATGGAAACTCCAGCCCACCCATAGAATTATGGGTTGGCATACAAGGTATTTCCTGTCGAGTCTGACCAGTCAGTGGTCTCATGGTAGCACTAGTCATTGATATGGGGCTTGTATTGATTTCTGTCGACATAGAATGTGTCCCAGGCACACTGTGTACCGGAGTGACCTCGGGGTTGACAGGTAGTGGGGTAGTGACACTTGATTTATGCCTGGCATGAGTACCAACATGTAACGAGTCCTTGTCGGCGGGAGCTGCTGTGGAAAAGGTACAGTTGTGCGTGTGTGTGTATGACCATCCTGTGCCATACTGTCCACTTTCGGAGCAGGTGTCCTATCTGAATGAGGGATAGTTCCCGGTTCTATATCATGTACCTGTACCATTTTTGTAGGGCTAGGAGTCCAGTTGGTCCTGAGCTTCCCTCTGCTGCGTAGGGCATGTCTCAGTATCTGACTAGCTAGAACTGCCGTTCCCCTGGCGTTGAGATGGGTGGTGTCATGGTAGAGGTCACTGTTGATGATGCCAGATGCTGACACAAAGACACGGCAATTGTTAAGAAATTTACAATTCATGTTCTGGCATAATAAGCGCAGTCGGTCATTCAGCTGTTGAATGTTTGGGTTGTATTCCTCACCCACTCTACCTCTTCTGGGGAGCAGGGAACAGAAGTTAATAGAAGCATTGGGGAAGTGCTCAAGGGAAGTAGCAATAAGTAGACTGAATTGTTCTTCCAACTCCCCAAGGTCAGCATGTGAATTACAATCATTGGAGCCAATATGAAAAGTAATTGTGGTGGTTTCAGAGTGAGTGCCCAATTGCTTCATGTAAGAGATAACATCAGTAATCTTTGCTCCTGGGAGAGTTCGTATGTGCGTCTTTCCAGTCCGGTCCAATTGCGCTGGAGACCTTTAATGATAGATGATCCTATAATGAGGTTGGTACACTGAGGGAGAGAGGCAGATCTGTAGGTAAACCGACTATCATGACTAGTTTCACTCATGTGAGGGTGCTCACCTTGGAAGGCTTCAAATCTATTTTTAGTAGGCACATTATAGTTCAGATAGGGAGGTCTTCTTTCATCCGTGGCTGATGGGTTTGGCTTTTCTGCGGCAGAGCGGTTAGCAAGATCAGTGTTAAAAATAGACCCCCCATCCCTTTGTGGGGGAGGGGTAGTAGTTCTACAATCGTTAGATGCAACGGCCGACATAGAAACTCTGTATGATGTAGGGGAGATAACCGATGGAGTCAGTATGGTTGTCATTGCATTGCAGTCCTTCCTATTCATTGGAGGAGTGTTCTCATTCCCATCTGCTGATAATAAATTGGGTGTTTTTGTCTCCAGCAGAGAGGGCTTAACTCCAGACGTTGATTTGGGTGCCGAACACAAGCGTTGGAGATGAGTACATTTTTGCCTCAAACTTGTAATATCTCCATGGAGGGCTTTATTTTCTTTCTTCAATGAGTCAACTTCCCGCTGGATTTCACCAATTTTGTCATCAACAGATTTTTCGTGGATGGATTGAAGGGTGGTTATCTGTTTCCGTAGGTCTATGAGATCACATTCCAGTTTTAGGAAGCTGTTGGCAGTATAGCCAAATTGTTGGGTATTTTGATCAAGCTTCTTCATTTTCTCCTCAAGCAGCTTAATAGCAAACATGGTATTTGGGCTGGTTTCAGAAGCACGATTGTTCTTGTGCACAGGACTTTTTGTCACTTTAACCATTTTTGGAGACCGGGAGACCACAGTATTTCTGAGCATGGGTTTTTTTCTTGATCTTGTTACCGGTTGTTTTAGCAAGGTGTGGCTCTGTACCGACTGATTTGATGGGATGGTAGTACTAGTAATGAGCGAAGTGTCAATTGTCATCTCCGCGGCACAGACTGCTGTTGCAGATCTGCAAATGTAGCACGAGAACGGCAGAGACTTATTTTTGGAATGTTCCTTGAATTCTCTATCTGAAAGCTGCGCACAGTGTTGATGCAGCCATCTGGTGCACTGGGTGCACTGAATCGATTTACCATGGTCTGCATCAGTTTCACAGGTTGGGCAAACTTCAGTACCGGTATCGGTATCAGTATGGTCAAAGTTACCAACTTTGGGCCTACAGTTGAGTGCTTCTTCCAGTGCCTCGCCAATAACTTTGTTTAGGTCAGTGGCATCAGATGAATCATGGTCCGTGGCAGCCATGATTTCAGGCAGATGTTCATGGAAAAAGAGATCAGAATTTTTGCCGTTTACAAGAGCGGACAAAGTGGTGTGGTATAGGTTCATAGTATACTGGGGAGTACCATGCACACTCACTTTCGTTGTAAGTTGAACTTCATTCCCTGTCAAGTCATTCGTAATGTTTTTTTCCGCGGTCAAATTAGATGGTGGGCTCTGCAAAAACATGTTTGTTTTCAGCCGAAAAAGTTCGTACATTCCAGCACTGAATTTCAATAACGTGCCACCCCCCTTTACCTCTATACACACATCAGACTGTCGCTGAGTGGCCGTCAGTTTCTTGTGCAACGATTTGGATTTGTCCAGCATATACGAAGTTGTGTTGACGTTTGGGACAGCTGCACCGTTCATGAGGATACTTTGGGCGGGAGAAACAAGAACTACGTCGTCGCCATCTTGATTTCCATTTGAGGCAGCACTCAAGATTTCTAGGCATTCCGCCATGGTCAGTGCAATACTGTTGTTGATTTGTAAGTAGTCAACTGTAGACGATAATTAGACTCCAGAATCCATATGCTGGCGGGCCCGACAAGGTAACACCCTAACAAATTAAAACATTTTGTGTGGAGCACATACTTCCGTGAACTACATGAGGGACCGTTTCATGTTACCGTTACTATGATGGTCGCTGTTTGACTGAGTTACACGGGATCAAGAAAGTGTTTTCAAAGAAGGAATTGATGACTTATTATTGGTTCACTTTCTATGTTGCATCCATACAATGAAACTTTAGAGAAACTCTGTGATTGGCAGGATGTTCTTCCAATTTTCTCCACGAGCCAATGGAAAGGCCAGATGTTTTTTTGAAAATTTGAATTGACCAATGTAATGTCTTAAAACTGGAAGATTTGATGCAGTGGAGTTTCTGAAAAATCCTGTTTTGTGTTAAAGTTTTTTTATTAGAAGCTGAAAAGAATCAAATGTTTCAAATTATCTCGTCAGCTTATAAAAAAATGTACATGAAAGCTGCATGTACGTCTATGTTCACCGCTACAAAGTATACCGACAGAATTCACAATTTGTTTCAAATATATATTTTTTTAATTTTCTATGGATAGTGATAAGATATTATACATATACATATATATAGCAGTATTATACCGTCTTAATATATAGCACATTTTAAAACAATATAGCACATATTTTTACAATAAGTTTTATGAGAAAGCACATTATATATTATATAGCACATTTTTAAACAATATAATGATCACATAAAATATTCATATACACAGTGTATATTTTAACATTTTAAGAAACCATTATATCACATAGTGGTAAAATAAAAGATGTATTTTCAAACAATATAATTTTGTTCTATTTTTTACCTCAGTTTTCACTTCAGTTAAATTTTATTCTCATTAAATGACTTCGGGACACCGACTATTATGCTACATACCATGTATACATCCTTTACATTGTTTTAAAACAGGGTTGGAGAAGGGAAAGCATTTAGAAAGTGTTGTTTCACCACTTTTAGGTGTTGGATGCAACAGCTTAAAATGTTGCATTTAACACTTAAAAGTGGTGAATACAACACTTTCTAAATGCTTTCCCTTCTCCAATACTCTAGATGTTAAATCTAACATTTGCGTTTGGAGTGTGTACTGATATATACTGTGTATATGTATAATATCTTATCACTATGCGACTCATTTATCGTAAAACATTATGTGGAAATCCTTATATCCTTATATATAGAAAATGTAAAATATATAAAAAAAAATTGTGTTATTGCCAAATTATTTAAAAGCTATGTTCAAAATAACTTAAAAGTGTTGGGTGGGGGAAATGTCCGCTGGGGGAATTGTCCACTGAGGGAGATGTCCGTACACCTGCTAACCTTGTCTTTTCGTTTCAGAAATGCCATTTGCTCAACTTCCAGTTCTTGAAGTGGATGGTGTTCAAATAGCAGACAGTAGTGCTATCGCCCGATACTTGGCAAAGGAATTTGGTAAGATGTCCGTAGGAGAAACACTGTCGGGTATCTCTACCGGACAAAGCTTCTTGCACCTATAACTTCGAAACGAAGCCTTAGCGGATGTTACCAGTAAAAGTGGACTTCCCGACATTAACCTAATAGCAGTGGACACACCAGAATGAACAGCAGTCCAGCTGGTGCCTAGTCCTTAGTGTCAAACTCTGGACCATTCAGCTCCCATTTTTGCTTGGGCTTATATATGGAGATTTCATATTTCAATAGAATTAACTAGCATATTTCCATCTTAAAGTTGCGGATATATTTAATATGGTAGCCATATCATGGCAACAGGATTAGATATATAATGTCGCAAATAATCTTTTATAGAATAAACAATTTACAATTCCTTTCAAGGTATGGCTGGAAAGAATCGTGTAGAAGAAGCCCATGCCGATATGTTCGCTGCCGCTAGCCACGATTTGATAAAACCTCTTATGGAGATTTTCCACACCGAAGATGGAAGCAAAAAGGTCAGTGTGTTCATATGATTGACCCGTTTTCATCTCCCACCCACAATAACTACATTCTGGCTCCAAATTGCTCATTCTGTGTTGTCTGTATTGTCACTGCGGAAGTAATAGTAAAATTTGATAGAAACCGATTTTTGTAAACCCACAATATATGATGCTCGCGTAGCACGTCATCCAATGAGAGAGTTAACTCATAAGATGGGTACGACAGTCTATCTGATTGGAAGGATCATATATGAATGACACAAAGGAGGTAATTAGATCATTGCTGTGTATGGATTTCCAGAATATCGACAAGTTAATTCTTGAGACAACCCCTGCTTATTGGATGTCGATTCTGAGATTGTATAAGGTATTGTGATGAATGGCTTGAAAATCTTTGTACACTGGTTGTCTTGTGTATCTAGGTATATCAACTATTTTGAGGCAGGTGATGGATCAAGTCGAATTTTCTGGTTTTAAAACACTTGAATGGCCAATTCGAATTTTCAAAAGGAAATCTGGAATTTTCATTGGCTCGTGGTGAGAATTGGAAGAACATCCAGCTAATCCTCAAGTTTATGTAAAGTTCCATGGATGTCGAACTCAACGACTCGTATAACCCCGATCGCTTTCAACGATCGACTATAGTATCTGGATTCATCAACATTAAATATCTGGTATGAAAAGTACCATACACCTTGAGAAGCCTCAACTCAAAATTACTGGTCGTCTTGAGTCATTTTCACTGCCATCATTTTAGATTTTTTTCAGACTAGTATTTTGTTTTTAGGATGAACTGAAAAAGAAATACAGTGAGGAGACGGTACCAAAGTTTTTGAACAAATTTGAATCGACTTTGGCCACGAACTCGAGCGGTTATTTTGTGGGGGACGGGGTAAGTAAGATCGCATGGTGAGATCTGCAGATATGGTGATCGAGTTTCCTTCAATATATAATGCATTACAGGGGCGTCGGAAGCAAATTAAAAGTGGTACGGCCATTATCATAGCACTTTAGGCGAGGGTCCAGGGGCGGCCTAGGCCCCGGAAGCTCCTGGGGTCTGGATCTCCGGAGACGCGTTTTGAGCGATTTCTGGCGAATAAAATCACTCTGCATTGAAGTGTATTTTCAGTTCTTTCCTATCCCTTTTACCATGAAAACGCAATCGATGGTGGTTTTCTGCGATGCAATAAAGGACCGTAACCAAGAGTCACATTGTGTAGACGTAACCGATATAATTCTTATGGGCAATGGAGTGTTGATAAATCCATTGCAGGAGTAACGCCATCTACATTCATAATTTACTTCTGCAATAATAAAGCTGTCGCTCGTAGTTCTTATAACGGGCCATGACTGTCTTCTAACAGTAAATTACCTCATGGACAAGGGACGCAAAAAGAAAAAAAATGTGAGAAAACTCCTCTACCCCGTCCGTCATTACAGTTACTTGCAGGGAATTACTTGGAGAACGAAGTACTTGCGGCAGAATTATGAGGAGGAGGAGCTAACGCCTCCACTAGATCCCTCGCCCCACTTTCCATTTCCAGCACTCCGACGGGTCTGCGAGAGAGCGAAGGACCGATTCGCGAAGGAGCAAAGAGACCAAGCAGGGGAAGAGCCTGAGAGGGCCGTACCCCCTCACAGCGTTAGCGATTTTTATATAAAAAAGTCACCAAATGGCGCTCACAGAGAGCATCCACTCTGTGTTTTGTTCCAGATAGGATATACGCCAGAACAGTGTAAAAAGTGTGTTCAGGTGATACAACATGCAAGGCGCTATTGAGCTCCTGTTTTAACCATAGCTCGATAGGCCGTATATTGTTGGAAATAAAACGTCGGGTACGGACCTGTAAAGGTAGCATACAGCCAGAAACAACCTGTAGCGTGTACGCCTATGATATATTGGGCAAGCGAAAAAGCGAAAAATTAATTTCTTGTTTCGTTGATAAAGTAACGTGAACACCAAATGGCATCATGCATATGAACGTACATGTTATTTTCCATGCACGATCGAGATTGTCCCGAGAGGTCTAGCGGGTGCTTGAAGCCGCTAACGAATTCAATTGCGCTTTGTACCGATCAGAGTCTTATTCAACTTGGTTTGTTTTTTATTCTGCGTTTTCTTCTTTCTTTCTTCATTTTTTTTCTCCCTTTTTCTGGCTTTCTTTCTTTCTTTAGTATTTTTTATTTTTTATTTTGCTCAAAAGTGGTACGGTCATGGGTACCTGCCGTACCGCTTCCGACGTCCTTGTATTAAAATAATCTCTTAGTTTAAATCAACCATAGGTGATAAAATCTCCGTTGAAGTATGTGGTCCAAGATGCATAAAGTGGAATGTAGGGAATATTTGACTGTGTACAAAAATTTGACGTGTTGCCAATTGTTGGGGGCATATTTGCTGCAGTGTGATACCTATAAAACATCCATCACCTATACCTAGCATTAAATATGTAATCAGCTGAAAACATAAGTAAGTTTTCGAAAATAACCAAAATTTCATTGCGACATGGTAAGCAGTCAAAATAAGTTTTACGGTAAACTGGATCCACATTGACCGTTTAATAAATGCCATACCATTTTGCCATAACTGATCTTCACTTCAGCAAAATACGAATTGTAATGCTGATTAAACTAGGATGAAAGTAACTCCGAAAATGGAAGTCATTGTGATAAAATATTCTATATTTCGGCAGTGCTTATGCCATCATCTGGAATACATATAGACAATTGGAGTATACAGTCGGCTATATATACAAGTTTGAGTGGAAAAGGCGGCAAATATACAAGCGAGCATTGGAGTTCAGCAAACAATACCAGTTCAGTAATACAATAACAATGTTTATATGTATTCCTGATGATGGCATAAGCACTGCCGAAATATTGAATATTTTATCACAATGACTTCCATTTTCGGAGTTACTTTCATCCTAGTTTATGTGAAATTGATCTGTGAGAATAATGGATAATGCTGATTAATCCTTTTAACATTTGACTACCAATCGCATGTATATCTTTTTTTTCTCATCGCAGCTGACATGGGCAGACCTAATATTTACGACATTCATGTATTGGGTTGAGTCTGTAGTTCCAGCAGAAGTCATGGCAGGCTATCCAAAAGTCAAGGCACACGTGCAGAAGGTGACTGGTCTACCGAAGATAGCCGAATGGATTGAGAAGCGTCCCAAAACTGATAACTAAACATTTACGTTGCTCCATAAAAATCAGCATTTTAGCTCGTGATTCATTCATAGTAATCTGACAAAGGACAGATGCTTACTTGTTGTTGTATTACTCCTTAGTTTGTTTTCATTTGTTGGTTTTTTCATTGCAGTGAAGCTTTCTCATCAGTTCATTTATATTCGTTGACCAGTATAATATGTTCCTGTGTAGATACATGTACATACTGGTTCAAAATCAGTACTAGAACAGACAAATCTCCTTTAGTACGCATGTTCAGAATTTGGCTTAAATAATGACGCACTATGACGTGTAGTTCTGCCTTGTTGGTGTGAAAATATAAATTTTGTATCAATAATACTGGCCAGAAAATAAAACTAGAATCCAAGGAGCTACTACATAACTTTGTATGATGGCTCCCCAGTGGTTGTTTTTCTGTTTGGCACATCACTGTTTACCCCTATCTCTGCAGTGTTTTCGATCTTTGTTATTTGTTTTGGAGTTTGAACAGTCCTGATGATCGAACAAACAAAGATTAGTGGAAATTCTAGATTAGAGATCAAAATAATTCCGACCGTTCTCCTCCTCCTCCTCCTGTGACATTCTAGTTTTGTCTTGTGCTATTCGCACGCCTGTCTGAATTTCCAAAATAAATTTTTTCTTTGAAATTTATGTTGTTCAGTTCTTAGGATATTAGAGAACGCATTATTTCCGGCGGCGCAGGGCCGCCGGATATCTGAATGCAGTAAACATGGGAGCGGCCATCTTGATATTGGACGAGTAACACGTGTTTTTCTCGAGCCATACTTCACAGACGTGCCGTGGAGTGATCCAACTAGTTTCATATCGTAAAACGACAAGATTGTATCACCCGTTCGTGGTTAACTCATTAATATTAATTCTGTTATAATGAATTCATCGAATAAATGTCCTTTAGTACTATTTTATTATGGTGAGAGACCAAATCGATGGCCATACATGATCAAGGGTGCAGTCCACAGTAGACCCCTCGTTGCTGGAAATAGACCCTCGGTATAGCCCTTCCGTCTTTCCGAGTTGCCAAACTATGCAGAAAACCCATATAAAAGTACATATTTTCTTCATGGGAATGCTCATACCATTAATTTAACATATAAGGCAGTTATGCGAATTTAACCCGAGATAAATCTTCTTCCCTCGGAACGTACTCCAAATTTTCTGGAAAATCTATTAAAATGACCCAAAATACGCCATATTTCGTTCACTTCCTGGAGAAATCTTGACAATCGATTGCCACAAGATTTCTCCTCAGTGTTCCCCGTCTGGAGGCAAGATAAAAAAGCTATTCAAAATATGGGGTCGACCACGCCGATTTTTGTCTCATACCCCATATGCAACATAACCCTATTTTTAAACACCTGAAAAACATACGAAACTGAGGCTGACGAAGGTTGACTTCGCGACCCGATCCGCCATATAGCTCAATCGAGCCACCCCTTCGCATATGTCATTTTGAAGGAATGGTAGTACCTAGAAGCTTGGTATTATAAATACTGGTTATCAAAAAGAGAAGGATAGTTATCATGTGGTCAGATCCGGGCGCTCTGATGTATAAATATTTTTGACCAATAATCCGAAACTGTGGACTACTTCCCAAGTTATTCACCTGTACGTCTGCAGCAAAATGTTTGAGATTGAACTGCGAGTTACTAAAAACTCGAAAAAGTAAAACACATGGATCGGATTGATGTGTAGACAAAGTCGATCTAGGCTTAATTTACAATGACACACATCAATAAAGAAATAGTGGCTTGATGATGGGTCCCATATAATTCCGCAGCGCGAACTCTTACATCAGGCTATGTGAAGTGACTTAATACGTCAACCAGAGAACATTACTTTCAAAGTCCTAGTTCGACATGCGGTTCATGTGCACATTTTGCCAGCAAGCACTTAACTTCCGGCTAACCCCACACTTTCCAGATGGATCCTCGCACGAACTACATCAGTCAAACCTTTAATGAGAACAAACAAATCGACTTTTTTTTAATCGGCTTGTAATACGCAGATTATAAGCTACAAACATTTTCTTGTAATGAAACATTTTCTTTTTCCTGTAGACTACTGGGGGCTGTCTGACCGCAGAGCACGAAATTGGCGCTGGAACCTATACTATATAGCTATACACTACTGAATGGCTTCACATATGCTCTCCTCAAAGTATAATTTACCTATCTAATCAACGCTTGTTGAGTATCTGTGGTCCGAAATTTTGTCCGGATGCTTAATCCTACGTAGGCCTATACAGCAAAAAGGAGCTCTGCATCTCTGCAGAAAATCACGCTACAGTGTGCAAGGTAAAAGTTCCGAAACAAAAACGGGAGTCACTTGTAATACAAGTTCGAAAAACAGAAATCACGTCAGTTACGTCGGAGGCACAAGATCTACAACAATGCTGAAAGTCACGCTACCTTCGGACAAGGCAGAAGTTCAGGAAACAATAACTGAAGTCGAACCATTCACGAGCGAGTCGGAAAGGCTAAAACAGCAGTGGAAATCTCGACAATTAATTTCAAGACACAAAAGCTCTATATTTAACGACGGAAACACGCTAGCTGACCACGAGGCACCCGACCTGAGCGATAACGAAACACACACTACAGCTACGTGGAGACAAGCCAGCCAGTTACGCGCATGACGGAAGCTCTAAAACTTAACATACGTCAAGTTGCGTGCGAGAAAGCAGCTCTACGACAACAATACAACTGAACACTCCAAGACGAAACGCAGTTATTTTAAAACGTTTGTCATTACTGAGAAAAGGACACTATAGTGTTCGGGTATATTAAACTGATGGCTTGCTCCGACATTAAAAATAGGATAATATAACAGGGGAAGGATAATTGTTCTGGTCTCTTGCCTCTCTGTTTGCGGCAATGATGGTGGTGTAGATTTTTTTCTTAGGCAAAAACGAAAACGATGCATGTTCTGGCGACTTCTGAAAATCAGGGAGATGGCTCTAGCACAAATCTCCTTTTTTTTGTTATATCCTTCATTCATCAGGTCATAACATAAATAGAGTACGTTTCGAATTACATTCCACAATCCAGGAGATTCATGTCTTCGGCAATATTGCCCCCGCCCCTTAGAAACGAACCGTTTCTCTCTCGTCTCACGCCAGTGGAAGAAAGACGCCATCGTTGCAAAAATATTTGAACCATCGGATTCGACAAGTTTCTATAGATATACATACAAATATGTATTTAAAGTCGAACTGGTACACAAATATAAACACTAGTACAGATGGCTATTGGTCGACTAAATCAAGGTAATAAAAATAATATACATATATAATAATTAATATCACATTCAATGAATAGACTTAGATCATATACACATCTGGTATTTGCATTCTATTCGCTTGAATGATTTTAATTTAGCTTTAGAAATATTTAGGGATGATGACGTACGTGTTTCCAATGGTAGAATATTCAATTTTACGTCTGCTGCGCATATTTCAGCGCATCTACCAAAACAGCGATATTTAAAGGAAATGTAATAGAAAAGGAAAATATAAGCATTTAAGAAACAGTTGTGAAAGGATCTTTTAATTAGATAATGTGTTCTCCAAATTTTAAGGCAATATGACCTGAAGGAAGGAAAGCTGGCAAACCGTCTTAGCGAAATCAGGTTAATTTGGCCTCATGGTCATGATCTTTCGTGTTGGCATGCTACTGTCTTGAAGAGAAGCCTGGTGGCCGCTGATTTTTATTAGATTTTCCCATTCAGCTTTGTTGCGGAAAGATATTGAGACATATTGGAAAAAATGACATCTTAACTTATTAGAAAATATGAGCTTTTTCTGTGAAATTAGAGGCATTTTTCATAGAATGCCTATCTTATCCTTATATTAGTATATGGTGAAACCATTATAGTACATACATATATATAGCCCTCGATTAGGTAAAAATAAGCCCGGTGACCCCTGAATGTTATCCTTTATTTTAATATTAAATGTTTGAGCTACCTCTTGTTGAAATATAAGAAAAATATAAGAAGAAACTATTTTCAAATTATCTGAAACCTTCACGAGTATCTGAGATACATCTCTCATATAAGGTTTTTTAAATCTCTACCGGTATGACCTTCTCTCTTCTGATCTCAAGAGTGGATATTTCTGCTTTTTCTAATAATCTTACAAAAGATGATTCATAATCGTTGAATACAAACCTCAATAGTGTTTTTTATGCCAATAACATGGCATATATTAGAAGGAAACACTTACACACCTTTGTTAAAAAAGGTGGATGAGACCACGGGTAGGGTTATATCGCTTGTACTAGTTAAAAAGCACTGAGAAACGTACGCATATGCCTCAACCAAAAGGAACTGAACAGCGCAATAAAAGGGAACATTACAACATTCGCACGTTAGATGACGTCACGCTGGAGGTACTGACATTAATCTGAAAGTTCAAAATTAACACGATTGAACATCTCACACTGTTGGTATATGTTCAACATGATGCCGTTCGGTTGGGGTGCGGGAGATCTTTGAAAGAAAGCTGGACGAGGTGTAGGCAGCCTGGGCACCGACGTCGGCCATGTTCGGACGTACATTTCAGGATCATAATCGACATCTCCATGCCAGATCAGATTATCTTCTGTTATGATAAATCGCAATAGATGGTCGAAGATGAGTCCCTAGCATAGAATTCGTGAAGGGTATACTCATGACTTTAGGAGGTAATGGGTGCTTCGATTACAGTGTAAGAAATCTGATAATAGTGGACGATTTGATGACAGAAGACGAGACAAGAATTTCAAACCTTTTCACAAAAGGGTCTCATCATGACAACGTTTCCGTTGTTTACGTAGTACATAATTTATTCGCTCAGTAGAAAGCGTCACGAGATGCGTCATTCTGTTCAAAAAACCCATCGACAGGCAACACATTTGATTATTATGTCGCGGTATTTCTCTCAACGGTTCAACTATTTCATGGAATTATACGTCGATGTGATCTCTTTCTGAAACCGAATACTTAGGAACATCAAAGGTTGAATACAAATGTATTTGGGCGCATTACACCAAAAAATTGTTTACATAAGGATATTGGAAAGACGGAGACGGTTTATAAACGAGAAGAATTCCATAATGGTACAAGCGGAGTGAAGATCACGAGACCCAACAGGGTCAGGGCCAGACCACGGGACAGAATGAAGAGGGGTATCCAAGTGAAAGAAAATACATTTCAGCTGATGAGAGTGATGAAGAAGAAAGTCTTCATCCTAGAGCGATAAATCGACCTATTGATATGCGGAACTTATCAAATTTAACGCGTGGGATTTTTTTTTCGCCGGTCCTATAAAGGAGGAATATAGCGATAATATTGAAGAGAGAAAGCAGGATTATTTGAATGAAGACTGATGAAGATGAATCGGGTGATATGGCAAGGAATGACTATTTTCCTACAATGCAAATGGTACCAAGTCAAAGGTTTTACAATCATATAAGATGATTAAATTTATAACGAAATATAGAAGACAGCCAGTCAGCTTCTAAGTGAAAGCGATATTGACTATGGAGAAGCTATCAAACAGAGGAAATACTTGTTCAACAAACTGATAACTGGAGGATATGTGACATAGTTATTATTCAGACAAATAAATGCAAACAGAAATGTTACCGATGAATAAAAGCAAATTGTGAACATCCAAAAGTATGTTTTTGTATATATTACGTACATATGTTGTGCATCTACCATGATGTGGTGGAAATGTTGTAGTTCAACTATTTGATCAATAAAACTTGTAATTCATTTATATATGGAGTGCATTCGTTTCTCTGTGTTGTTTGTATATCCCATATACTATAGCTAACATAGATGTTTTCACTTGTTCCTATGTTCATAAAATCTGTACTTAGTTTTACTCTCACAAATTGTTCGACACGACCAACATAAGCTTATTCCTGGCTTGATGACGTCATTTCTACTTCACTAATATGTTCAGTTAATTATCATTGTCTTAACATCCATATATTTACATACATCATCATACCCGCCATCTTACCCACCTCATCCTCGCGTAGACCTACCTTACACGCGGGTGTTTTCCACCTTACACAATTTATCATGTGAGAGATAAAACGACACCAGGGTCTATTTCTTATGGGAAGTTGATGCTGGGTCGACATCGGGCCTTGCAGATTAGTCTTTTGTGTTAAATGCCGTCATTTTCATCTGACGACGATACAGCTCGCCAATCCCCTGTGTACGAGTCGTCACAGCGAAACAGCTCACCAATCACCAATATACGAGCTGTCAGAGCATTTCCATTATAGCTCTCTAGATTTGTATCTAATACCGCTTATGCCGGTGCTAGGGGCCGTGTGGTCATATCATCCAAGTTGCCGCATGAACAGGAACAATAAAAGTGTACCTGAGATACAACACATACCACGAATCCTTAGATTCTTGGTATGTGCTTCAGAATAGGCTAACCGGAAGACTATACTGTGAAGTCATGTGGCTCTGTCAGTATGACGGCACCTCTTCCCACTTCCCTTATATGTTTTGTAATTGAAGAGATTTGAGGGATACAGTTCATGTAAGAGGTGATACCGCTTTTCAACGTGATGGGACATGCCAGTAAATGGAACAATGGCCGAACACTTGTCCATTACCCACTGTTGGAATTCCCGAAAATTCACGTCACTTCGTCTTACATGACCGAAATACCGGATCTGAGGAGATCTCTTTGAAACTGAACTGAGATGTATGTATCGATGGGACGCCAAATACATGTAGTACAATGGACCTTCTAGGGTACGTAACACATAACATATTTGACACGCTAAGACAGGGTAGTAAATATAAACATCATAAGGATTTCAGGGCATATGCATGTTGAGGATAGCCAGTCGAGACGTGTTTTGGCCGAGATGTATTAAAGTTGAGATATGAATGGTCTCGTTATTGAGTTCCATAGATAGAACCGACCAGAGCACATGGACGTCGAACGCCATCTACAGGTTGAAGCGCCTGAATAACGAAAGTTGTCGTTTATCAAATGCGACTAGTGTTGAGTCAAGTTTAGACCTTTGTTAACCCACGGTTGTTGTTTAGAATAATGGCTCAAAATGGCAAAATCGAGGACATATTATTCCCATACAATTTTTCATTAACAGCAGATTTAACTCCGCAATATCGCCTATGTCAATAACCATAATATATAAAACAATTTCTGCGAAGAAATGATTAAGATCATTATTGAATTTGAAAGATTTTTTTTGACAAAGTTAGAATTACAACACATATAAGGGTAGTGGGAAGAGGTGCCGACATACTGACTGCGTCACACTTTCAACTAACTTGGTATTTTTTATATGTTATGGGTCTAAGGCCCTTGCAGAGAAATTAGATAATAAATGCTCATTTCAGAAAAGAAACTATTACCTGTATATGGCAGGATGCTGCTGGTGGACTGTTGGTCTCCGAGGCCCGGCCTCTGTACATGTCACTCGACAAATATATGTATATTTATTGTTTAGGTGGGAAATTTAAGCCCTACAACGTCAGGCATTGCAGGTTAGTTTCTCTGGTTATTCTTGCACTTACCAGGTTACCCCATGTTGAGGCGTTTACTTCATCAAACGTCCACGATGCTCATCCATTAACATCAGATGAGCTGTTTGAGGTGATCTGTCATCACAGCCCCTGAGCTAGCGTATCTAATTCCGCTTAAACCGGTGCTGGGAGCCGTGTGGATACTTCATAGTCTCCACATGAGCAGCTGCAATAAAAGCACGGCTCATATACTAAGGCTACGTCCGAGAATCCGCCGTATTCTCGGGTCTGAATGTTAGGTGCCTAGGGATACTTTCTTGTAGAGTCATGTGGTTGTTTTTTAGTCGTCAGACGTCAATTTTTCCCACCTCTTGAGTAGGCTATTGTTCCAATTTACAATCAAACACGTATATTATGCATGGACATACTTAATCTATACTTAAATAGCATGTCATATGCACAATAGTTTGTGAAATATAATTATATATTTTCTGGAAGGTCATCACAGATACTTCATTTGTACTGCGAGAACCTTATGTATGAGCATTTCTGAATGTTCCCTTGACCCAGATATCTGCCTTTAACCCCCATATCCATAAATGGCATCAATCAGTCTTGTCTCAAGCGCTATTTTTAGTCAGTTGAACATAATAGTTGTGTCCCAGTTTCACCACTTGCATTCAATTGCAGACAACTGATTTAAGGGTCCTGTTTTGAAGGTACATATTTTGGTTGTATCACACATATACATGTACAAGATGACCGCTTTCCATCTTACCAGCTTGCCACCCCTTCCCCCATTCCCCAACATATAAAAATTACTAACTGATTTGCCAGTATAACTTGCTTGTGTTGAACATTGGTAATTACAAGCGTCTTGTCCGTCATTCATAATCCAGCCGTCGTCCATTAGAGAATATCCGTGTCCATAATCCGAAGACCTATTCCATTTTCCATATAACAGTATTAGCACCAAATTCAAAAAGACAATCATAGTATACATAAAAATAGGCTTGTTTCCTGCAAGAGAGAAGCGGTCAACAGTCATTATTTCCAGACATTGTTTGATATATCCTGTTTGTTAACATAGCCGATGTTGTGAAATAAAATGTGCTCTACTAATCAAACCTCTAATATTCACTACCATTTTGAGCTTTTTTTTTTACAACAACAATAGCTTCACAAAGGTGTTAAATGAACGCAGTGAACAGTGCTATTGCGACTGGCAAAGGACGAACAGAATGTCATTAAACACCTGCAACAATGTAATTTCTTTCGCTTTTATTTGGAAAAGGCGTGTGATATTTAACGCCATTGAGAGCAACATAATAGTGCATACAATGAATATATGACATAATGTGTAAAACAAGAACAAAACAAAACTTCGGAAAAGTAACCGTGGATTTGACACGAATTATATTACCTTGATTGGGGATGAAATCTTATCTGAATAATACTAACAAAATAAGAGGGCGACAAGCAGTACTTCCAAGCAGCCACACTGTGATCCGAGTGCTTACAGGCGGCCACACTGTGGTCCGAGTGCTTACAAGGAGCCACACTGGTCCGCGTGCTTACAAACAGCCACACTGCGGCCCAAGTGCTTACAAGCAGCCACGCTGTGGTTCGAGCGCTTACTTGAAGCCACATTGTGTTCCGAGTGCATAAAAGCAGACACACTGCGGTCCGAGTGCGTACAAGCAGTCACACTGCGGCCCGAGTGCTTACAAGCAGCCACACTGTGGTTCGAACGCATACAAGCAGCCACACTGTGGTTCGAGTGCTTACAAGCAGCCACACTGTGGTCCGGGTGCTTACAAGCAGCCACATTGTGGTCCGAATGTTTACAAGCAGCCATACTGTGGTTCGATGGCTTACAAGCAGCCACACTGTGATCAAGGTGCTTACAAGTACTCACACTGTGATCAGAGTGCTTACAGGCAGCCACACTGTGTTCCGATGGCTTACAAGCGGCCACACTTTGATCAGAGTGCTTACAGGCAGCCACACTGTGATCAGAGTGCTTATAGGCAGCCACACTGTGGTCCGATGGCTTACAGGCGGCCACACTGTGATCAGAGTGCTGACAGGCAGCCACACTACGACCAGAGAGCTTACAAGCAGCCACACTCTGGTGTTTGATAACGTTTCATAGTTAGAGGTTACAGGTAATGTGCCACATCGCGAATAACCTTGAAAATTCCACTTCCGCACCAGGGGAACATACTAGAAATTCCTTTTCCTTATAGGCTAGCTACACCCTGATAATACAATTCTTCTGCATGGCCGAGAAATACCCTTCCAAATCCAAGTGTAACTCGATATAAACCATTCGAAGTACCGTCATTTGCCATCCGCTGTTTGAACCATCCTACATGGTCCATGTAACGTTTTTTATATCTTCGTCGTCGGATTATAAATGAACATTTCGATACACCATTTTTGATTAAGGTTACACTACTCAAGTAGTAGAGGCGCCCTTATGGCTGTATCTGCGTCAAGTATGACGCGTTTGACGTCATCGTATGACGTCACTGGGTCGAGGTCACTTGAAAGTAGGACAAGGTCACGTGAAAGTAGGTCGCGGTCGCTCGGAAGTAGGTCGAGGTCAATCGAATAGGTCGAATGACGTAAGAAATCGACCTAATTGGGCGGTATGACGTAATAGTGTTACGTAATTAGGGTCGGTAGTCGTCATGACATGGGTCGCGTCGACCTTTAAGGGGTCGAGTGACGTCTATATTTAGCAGCTCCTTTGTTAGCTAGGAATAAAGACATCACGTGACCCGTTGACGGCGATTAAGATAAAAGGCGAGTGTATGTTTGTCACAAACCTCTGGCGCACGAAGGTGCGTCTTTGATGTAATTGAGCGATCGGTATTTCCAGTCCGCATACCATGGACGACGAGAAAACAATGGATGAGAGTGAGTTCGCATTATCAGTCGTTAGTTCCTTTGAGAAAATATGAAAGCGGTTCCTTTCTCAAAACATCTAACACCCGAATCATAGCGTGTCTTTCATCCTGGTGAACCGGTGACAAACTAAATCAACAACTTGTATTAGAGTAAACGATATATATATATTTTATTTTTTTTAAATTTACCCCAATCCCCCCTCCCCACTCCCCAAACACACATCTTCACTTCGAGTTATTTCACGTTTATTCTATTGTCTATTTTCGTTTTCCCTCCACAGCGTTTCTTCTAGATACGATATGTACTCTATCTGCGTCCGGTCCCTGTTTTCCAATTCTATTATCCGTAGTCTCATCTCGTCTCTGAGGAAAAACAAAAAGGAATTTATATTAATAATCTGATACGGCGCGCATGTCAAATCTGGTTGAGCGTAGTATAATAGAATGAATTTACTCTATAGTTCAAGGACAGCTGTTCTTCAAAAAACTGAACCAATGGACTTCCAATCGAACTCAAACTGACCCCCGGTAAAAGATCGCTTACGGTCGTGATTAGAGCCTACTCCCCTCCCTCAAACATAAATTATCATTTCCCTTATTCACACGAATGATGGTTACTCACAATGTCGCCGTGTTAATTAAGGTAGTATCTTCAACTCGAGGGCTGGTTGAGGACGAGACGTCGTCACACATGATGACATCGCTTCCATCGCCTTCTATGACGATGACATCATCCTCCTCATCGGAGATAACAATTAGGACGGGGTCATTGTCAACAGGATCGTTAACTCTGTAAATGCACGATAATCGCTAAATAATTAGACAGAAACTGAGTGACATATATTAAGTGGCGTATACTTAAATATAGGTAAATATTTAGAAAAATGTACGAAAATCAGAGACCAGTGAAACAATAGTAGCCCACTCTCCTAGATTATACCAAGAAACCATGTAGCTTACGGAAATAAACTTACTTACTTACTACGATCATTTAGTCATGAATTAACTAGGTCTGGAGAGTTCACGGCAATGTGCTACCCTCTACGAACATTGAATTACGAGACGGATATGATAAACACAATATCCATTGATCTTGTCGGCATTGTTGAAAACTGATGACCACTTTCATCTTTTAAATAACTCCAATTTACTTATTTATATATCTGTTTTGATAATTTAGGTGCTAATATTATTAATGAAACAGGTCTTTTGGATTTTGAGCCTTAGGAAGCACTTATAGGGCGACGGCTGTTTACATACCCTAGTACATCGTCGAACAAGCTGTACGAAATTTCGGATGATGCCTGGTGGCGACGAGTAACTCTTGGGAGTATCGGGCATGTTGTACCCAGAGTCGGACCAGTATTGACTGAAAAAAGAGTATGTTTGAAAAATATATCGTAGAAATACTTGCTGGACGACATTACATTAAGCCGCTGTTCTTATAACAACCATCCTAAGTGTATAAAGTGGAGTACAACTAGCAGTGCAGTCGATCGAAATAAAAACACAGGTCATTTCATTCGGGTGTTTATATAATTTACAATTTATATACATGCAAAAAAAAACTGGTTATATTCGAAAGAAACAAAACAACTCACTCGTCATTTCCTTTGAAGGCGGCCATCGTGAATTAAACCTTGTTCCTCGTCAAAATTGTGATGTACTGGTCGATCGTGAACACGCGTATTTTACCGTATTTCTATAAAGCTAAAGCGGTTTTCTCACGCCACATGAGTACAATAGGGGTCAACCAACTTTGACCGTTGAATTCGACTTCTCCTGGTCACTAATGGTAAGGCAGGTGTTCTGTTGTTCCGCCCCACGTGGGAAAAGGTTTTATTAATGGTGACAACAGCATCATATCTTCGTTTCAACTATGCGGCTCGAATTAACTCGCGTTTGTGTGCGTGTCTATTTGTTAAAAGCAAAAATCTGTAAAAAATTGTACAAACAGTTGGAATGTCAGATTGGCAAAAAGCAATATGTTAAAGATGCAGTTTTAAACCTGATATGTGTTTTGAAAGTATATTATCAAGATCCAATGCTAGAGTATATTAGCGCATACATTATGTAAATGAAGAGCAGGTCTCCATAACCTCCCAACTGTTTTATAATATCGATGATATATGTTTGTCAGAATTAGTCTACGCATATGTAGGAAATAGGACAGGAATAACTGATATCTCAGACATATAACTTTTACAGTAAAGACGTTGTGTATGCAGTGTACACAATTTGTTCATTTGACAAACTACCGTTATAGTTAACCGAAGCGTAGAATATGTGCACGTTTATTCGCTGTTAACATTACTTATGTATACGTATAGGAATACTATACACGATTAATATTTGTTCTCAAAAAGTTGAGAGTTTTGTTTTCAACTTCTTTAAAACGTGATTTACCATACCCGAGATCCCACATAACAACATAGGCTGCAAGTTGATTCGAACGATATCATTATGTCCGTGAAAGAAACTGGGATTGACGATCGAGCAAACCAACGCCTCTCGCAGAAAAACTACTTGAAAGTACAAACGGCAAGTGAAAAAATTAATTTGCCGAAAGTTATTTTCATGATAACCAGAAATAAATATGTAATATTATGTGAAAAAAAAAAAAATATATATTTGTATACAAATTGGCCGTAAGTTACATTATGCTGATCAAATCGTATTACATGTACAATGTTCTGGTTTCATTCGACGGTGAAATGATATGTATACGACTAAGCTAAATAACAGGAATGTCCCCTTCTTTTCTACATGGCGTATAGAGTTACAAATGTACATATAATATGTTGTGTCGCCACGAGCGACCAAAAAATCAATTTTCTAAATGAATCTTTGTACAATGATAAGAACAAATCTTGTTTCTTATATATCGATTAGGTCGCTGTTATGAGTCTTTGTCCATCGACATCAGCTTGTCTACGTATGACTGTATATAGTGTCGGGTTTCTATAAATTTTTTTTTTAACTTTAGCATTCATAAAACTTTTCAAATAAACTCCGATTATGTTAAATTTGCAAAACTGGGCCTCTTTCCGTTTCCTGTCATACATAGTATGGTTATGCTGATTCGGCCTTTCCTATAGCGGCATATCATTTGACAGTCTATGTAATTTGTGTTGTTCTACGTGGTGGGGTAAAATGGTTTGATGAGCTGAGGAAACTTCACATTCCACTGAGGCCTGCTGAGAGAGTGGAGGAGTGGGTGTATGTAAAATTAGGATTTGTTCCGAAAATATAGAAAGCGAAACACGGACTTTATCCCTAAACTAGAGGACAACACCTATCAGCCCTATCCAAAAGGGGTCATATCGGTCCCCGGGCTTATCGGGGCCTGTGTGGGTACATGTAAAATCAGGATTTTCCCTGAAAATATAAAAAAAAACGGAACAGGGACTTTACCCCTAAACTAGGGGAAAACCACTATCAATGGCGTAGCCTACTTGTAGCAACGACAGCCAACGCCAAGCTTAACGCTTCAACGCCCTGGTGAAATAGCTCAGAAGTTCTGATTTTCTAGATATTCCATGGGATTGTCACTAATTCTTCGAAATGCAGTGACGCCCGTCAACGCTCGTAGTTACGCCTTAACGTTCTAACATAACGCCTTGATGCCATGATATAGACCGGAGAGAGAACAACAACAATAACAAGGATGACCCTTGAGATAACAACAATTTTTTTTTCATATATTTTATATTCCCCAATGTTACATCATACCCACGCTGGGCGAGCCGCGTTGGGTATGTTTACAACTCAAAAAGACTCTTGCCCAATCAGAGGCCACCATTTACATCTGTCCTATTCGTTCCTGTCCGTTAGATGTATTCTTGTCCAATCACAAGTGGCCATTTCAGAAAGTTTCATCTTTGCTCGGTGTGACCTAAGCGTCGTCGGACAGGCCGGGATATTCTTCGGGCAGCATGTCGTGAAACAGTTGTTTGCGCATTCTGATCGCATTTACCAGGGTCTCGGTGGGTGGTAGCCCCATAGCCTCTTCCAAGTGATGCTTGGTCTTCATGATGGACCTGTGCGTGGGATCGCCTTTCATTTCAAGCGGTAGTAAGGTATACTGTTCATAGATTGCCATGGCTGTTTTCCTGATGCGGGGGCGCATTTGGGTGTACGCCTGTTGTAAATTACCCTCTCTGGCGTCCTCGATCGCTGCAGCGTAAGTATTGATAGCTGCTGTCACAATACGATCCCAGAAGGTAGGTTCTGCCTCACTTTCCACGGACGTAGGCTCACTATCCGAGGTCAAGCTCTCCGTATCACTAGATAGACTGTCAGCAATCTCTGTTTCGGTATCAGTCGATACACTCTCATCAGTCTCTGTATCAGCATCCGCCTCAACGGACTCCTCAGAGTCTTCAATCCCATGTATATTTTTCTGTGTCGCATCATATCGTAATGTCTGGTGAACGTGCGTTCGCACTCAGAGCAAGTATTATCCATGTTGACAGTTGAACGTCGACTGTGCGTGTTTTTGAAAATACGCTTGCTTTTATCGACAGTAACGCCCGTCAACGCTTAGCTTAACGCTTAGCTGGTGAACTAGCTCAGAAGCCCTGATTTTCATGGAATTGCCACCAATACATCGAAATGCAGAGACGCCCGTCGTTACGCCTTAACGCACGTCTCAATACCTTAACGCCCTATCTTTACGCCTTAACGCCCGTCTCAGCGCCTTAACGAGCGATAAAGGGCTTTTGGAGGCCGATTAACCTTTGAACTCTGAGTGCACTTTCGGTCACGTGACCGGAAGTGACCTTTGACCAGATGACCGGAAGTGACCAATCCGGATGTACCCGGATGTAAAAATCTACGGATATAAAAGGGCCCGGATGTTCAATTCACTTCGCCCAATGGAAAATCTCCTCTCTCCTCGTGCAAAGATCACACGCGGCCAAGGGTACACCTTCATGGCAGATCAGGCATCGCTGGCGATGGTAGCGGAGATCTCCGGGCTCTCCCCTGGTTGAGCTGTAACCCACACTGAAGAAATCATCTATCATTTCCATAGTTATGGGCGGGTATCTTTTGGTAACTCATTTGGGGAGTCGAGCGGAGACCGGCACCTTTTCGTCAATCTTCAATGATTGCTCGTCTGCCTTGGAATTGACTGGCTTTTCCATTTGATCGGGTCCGGTACAGGTTGTGAGAAATGTACATCTAACATGCGTGGTTCCGTATTTATAGTTAGACGGGAGGTGACCGTCCTAGCGACCAATCAGAAGCCATCATTTCAGAATACCACCACACATCACCACCACCACCACCACCACCACCACCACCGCCACCGGGCGTTGACGGGCGTTGAGACGGGCGTTAAGGCGTGACGACGGGCGTCTCTGCATTTCGATGTATTGGTGGCAATTCCGTGAAAATCAGGGCTTCTGAGCTAGTTCACCAGGGCGTTGAAGCGTTAAGCTAAGCGTTGACGGGCGTTACTGTCGATAAAAGCAAGCGTATTTTCAAAAACACGCACAGTCGACGTTCAACTGTCAACATGGCTTAACCTTGCTCTGAGTGCGAACGCACGTTCACCAGACATTACGATATGATGCGACACCAGAAACATATACATGGGATTGAAGACTCTGAGGAGTCCGTTGAGGCGGATGCTGATACAGAGACTGATGAGAGTGTATCGACTGATACCGAAACAGAGATTGCTGACAGTCTATCTAGTGATACGGAGAGCGTGACCTCGGATAGTGAGCCTACGTCCGTGGAAAGTGAGGCAGAACCTACCTTCTGGGATCGTATTGTGACAGCAGCTATCAATACTTACGCTGCAGCGATCGAGGACGCCGGAGAGGGTAATTTACAACAGGCGCACACCCAAATGCGCCCCCGCATCAGGAAAACAGCCATGGCAATCTATGAACAGTATACCTTACTACCGCTTGAAATGAAAGGCGATCCCACGCACAGGTCCATCATGAAGACCAAGCGTCACTTGGAAGAGGCTATGGGGCTACCACCCACCGAGGCCCTGGTAAATGCGATCAGAATGCGCAAACAACTGTTTCACGACATGCTGCCCGAAGAATATCCAGGCCTGTCCGACGACGCTTAGGTCACACCGAGCAAAGATGAAACTTTCTGAAATGGCCACTTGTGATTGGACAAGAATACATCTAACGGACAGGAACGAATAGGACAGATGTAAATGGTGGCCTCTGATTGGGCAAGAGTCTTTTTGAGTTGTAAACATACCCAACGCGGCTCCCCCAGCGTGGGTATGATGTAACATTGGGGAAAATAAACTATATGAAAAAAAAATTGATGTTGTCTCAAGGGTCATCCTTGTTATTGTTGTTGTTCTCTCTCCGGTCTATATCATGGCGTCAAGGCGTTATGTTAGAGCGTCAAGGCATAACTACGAACGTTGACGGGCGTCACTGCATTTCGAAGAATTAGTGACAATTCCATGGAATATCTAGAAAATCAGAACTTCTGAGCTATTTCACCAGGGCGTTGAAGCGTTAAGCTTGGCGTTGGCTGTCGTTGTACAAGTAGGCTACGCCATTGATAGTGGTTTTCCCCTGGTTTAGGGGTAAAGTCCGTGTTCCGTTTTTTTTTATATTTTCAGGGAAAATCCTGATTTTACATGCACCCACCCATGCACACAGGCCCCGATAAGCCCGGGGACCGATATGACCCCTTTTGGATAGGGCTGATAGGTGTTGTCCTCTAGTTTAGGGATAAAGTCCGTGTTTCGCTTTCTATATTTTCGGAGCAAATCCCAATTTTACATACACCCACTCTCTCACTTTCTCAGCAGGCCCCAGTGGAATGTGAAATTTCCTCAGCTCATCAAACCATTTTACCCCACCACGTAGAACAACACATAGACAGTCAAATGATATGCCGCTATAGGAAAGGCCGAATCGGCATAACCATACTATGTATGATAGGAAACGGAAAGAGGCCCAGTTTTGCAAATTTAACATAATCGGAGTTTATTCGAGAAGTTTTATGAATGCTAAAGTTAAAAAAAACATTATAGAAACCCGACACTATATACAGTCATATGCAGACAAGCTGATGTCGATGGACAAAGACACATAACAGCGACCTATTCGATATATAAGAAACAAGATTTGTTCTTATCATTGTACAAAGATTCATTTAGAAAATTAATTTTTTGGTCGCTCGTGGCGACACAACATATTATATGTACATTTGTAACTCTATACGCCATGTAGAAAAGAAGGGGACATTCCTGTTATTTAGCTTAGTCATATACATATCATTTCACCGTCGAATGAAACCAGAACATTGTACATGTAATACGATTTGATCAGCATAATATAACTTACGGCCAATTCGTATACAAATATATTTCTTTTTCTTTTTACCTCCGTCGATCAGACGGAGGTCTAGGAGCGCAACGTGAAATCTCCCGCCAAATAATTGTCATATGGGGAACCCACGACTGGTGTGATTTCCAATAGGGATTGCAATGGTTCTCGACGAAATTTTGAAAAGTTTCTGGACACAAATGAATGCTTACGTCACAAAAGGTGTGTATCCTTTGCCGCGCTTTCACCGGGTCTCTTTATTCGAGGGTAATAAATTCGCGCGTGTACACTGGTACAGATGGCCAGTATGCGAGGTAAAGACAAACCTGCGCTTTCATAAAAAGTAAATTTTCACGAAAGAAAAACTCGCATTCCAGATAGTATAATTGGAAACTTCCTCGAGAATCTCTGAATCGGCAAAAAGATAAAGGACGAGTGTCATTCACCAGGATGCGAGTCGGAAGTGAGAAGTCAAATTCAAAGTCAGAGGTCAAAAACGTAAAACTCCGAAGAACTCTCTCGGCTTTTTCTTTTCTTTTTTTTTTAGTTGGGGGGTGAGGGTTGGGGAGATAGCGACTGAAAAAATATATCTTCCCATGCTTCAATCGTTATCTGTGAATCCGATCAACAACCTAGCCGGATAATCTGTCAAAAATTATCCGTCGTCTGGGTAAGGTTGAAGGGTCATCGGAAGCTCGAACTGTGATACAGGCAAAAACTGTTGTTGTTGTAGTCTGGAAAAATAACTCTGCCTCACGAGGCGCTCTCTCGGCTTTTTCTTTTCCTTTTGTTTGAAGATGGGGGGGGGGAGATAGCGACTGGAAATATATATCTTTCCATGATACTTCAATCGTGCGCTCATGAATTCCACGGAAAAGCGGACATTGCTAAACAGCCCTTTTTCGCATAAAATTCACTCCACATTCTGTCGTAGACCCTATATTAGCATGCTGTTTGTTCTTTTCGCTTCCTATGATCCCCGGGAACAAGCCAATAATAGAGAAGATGTGTTTTAATAGCGAAATATTTTCCCTGCAATTTTTTAACATGAAGAACTCGGGAAATTCTAAATTGTCAAAGAAGAAAAATTGCACTTTTAATACTGAAAACTATACTATTTTGAAACATCTGCAGAAAAGATATGCATGTGGAGGGAGCTGTATACCTTAGTAAAAATAAGAGGTCAAAGTTTTAATTTTCTAAGTAGAAGAGATAAATTCACTCTAGGAATATTTTTTTGAAGAAAATGTGTAATTAATAAAGCACTTTTACTGATAAGATTTAAAAAGCGCACTCGTGATTCCATCACGATTTTTTGTCGATTCCGTCACGGACTAGATTTAACCCCTGGGATGATCCAGTCGCGTTTTCCTCACAATGAAAAAAATCTTATCATCCTTGGGTACTGTATGTTAGTAAGAGATGTCATATAAGAATAGTCAGATTGAAACAGAGCAGCAAAAAAATAGACAAGCAACACTAGTCAAGAGTCATGTCCGTTTCAGGTGATTCCGTCACGAACATTTCGAAGCATGATTTACTGAAAATGCTGGATCATCTGTAGATTTTCATGGATCCGTAAACAGATGTCATATAGAATAGCAAACTAAACTTGAAACTACATGGGTATGACCACGGAACTTCCGAGTACATGACTTTGAATAAAGAAAAAGTCTTCCCAACGGTGATTCCGTCACGGTGGAATTCATGATCTGTGAATCCGATCAACAACCTAGCCGGACAATCTGTCAAAAATTATCCGTCGTCTGGGTAAGGTTGAAGGGTCATCGGAAGCTCGAACTGTGATACAGCCAAAAACTGTTGTTGTTGTAGTCTAGAAAAATAACTGGCATGCACTCTATGGAGAAGGGCCTCGTGAGGCACAAAGTGCAATTTTTGGTTGTTGTTTATCTGCAAATCCGCTCAACTCGATGGGTATCTTTCACTTGTTCTCACAGTTGCCTGGCCTGTGTGATATTGGGTGGTCGAAGTCTACGTATAGTTTTTTCAATAAATTATGGAAATTAATATAAACATATATACAGATATTTTTTTAAATAGATTTTTTTATAAGTGTATTTCTCTTTCATCTTTGGCTCAATTAAAGTCATTCTCTAAAATGTGATGCCGAGTTAATACAGTTTTTAATTATCTTCCAAACCCTGTCCTCTATGACATAGAATAAAAGAGAAGTTGGGAATAGAACCGCTCAACACAGTCATTTCTAAACATCAAGTTGTACATAAGTATTTTTACTTACTCTGTACAAGCTGAGGGCATTTTTGTGGCTTTTGAAAATTTTGAGATTTTTGCGAGTCTGTCCATATTTAACTAAGCGACGTCCAAGCGAGCTAATGTACGCGCGTTATATTCATATCAAGTATGGTGCGGCTTGTGTTCAATGAGGCTTGGAATGTTTATACAATTAATTTTCTTCTCACTGTTACACAATAAATATTTGCTGCGTGGAATCCAGTCATTTGTTCCATAGGGGCAATATTCTCATCAGCCATCACCATTCAATGTGAATGTGATACATGTACAAGTCCATGGTCATTGATACAGTAAGGTGAAGGTGAAGGTGACCTGTAACACCAGTATACAAAATTATACCGAGCGCATTGAATCCTCATCATATGATGTTGAGACAGATCAAAACGAAGTGTCGGTAAAATCAGGTGTGTTTTGAAGAGCATTCTCTCATCATTGATGATGCTATACTGTACACATACAAAATATGAAGTGTTGCTGTGCTGGGCCTATAGCACAAAATCACAAGCAAGTTGGTACAACTAGGCACACAGGGTCTCATTTCTGTCGCTAACGTGTTGATTTGGGTGAGGGGATCCTCTCATGGGGAGGTGTGGGTGGGATGGGGCCTAATGTCTCAAGCACTTTTCCAGGTTTTCCATCAATATACTCTATTCCATACCCCAATATTTCAAGCACGTCAAATCAAACAAAAATTATTTGCTGGGAATGTGACTTTCACATCCATGTCTGGACATGCTAGTGAGGAACCCTCAATCCCAGATTAATTACCATTGATGAAGCTAACGTCCAACAAATGCAAAATTGAGCTTGGCATCCGGCCGTATGTTATTCAGTGATGTATTACGCTACGGACCCTGTTGCCTCGACGGAGGTCTTTGCGCTCATCCAGCGCTTGTTTTCACATAATATTACATATTTATTTCTGGTTATCATGAAAATAACTTTGGGCAAATTAATTTTTTTCACTTGCCGTTTGTACTTTCAAGTAGTTTGTCTGCGAGAGGCGTTGGTTTGCTCGTTCGTCAATCCCAGTTTCTTTCACGGACATAATGATATCGTTCGAATCAACTTGCAGCCTATGTTGTTATGTGGGATCTCGGGTATGGTAAATCACGTTTTAAAGAAGTTGAAAACAAAACTCTCAACTTTTTGAGAACAAATATTAATCGTGTATAGTATTCCTATACGTATACATAAGTAATGTTAACAGCGAATAAATGTGCACATATTCTACGCTTCGGTTAACTATAACGGTAGTTTGTCAAATGAACAAATTGTGTACACTGCATACACAAAGTCTTTACTGTAAAAGTTATATGTCTGAGATATCAGTTATTCCTGTCCTATTTCCTACATATGCGTAGACTAATTCTGACAAACATATATCATCGATATTATAAAACAGTTGGGAGGTTATAGAGACCTGCTCTTCATTTACATAATGTATGCGCTAATATACTCTAGCAATGGATCTTGATAATATACTTTCAAAACACATATCAGGTTTAAAACTGCATCTTTAACATATTGTTTTTTGCCAATCTGACATTCCAACTGTTTGTACAGATTTTTTACAGATTTTTGCTTTTAACAAATAGACACGCACACAAACTCGAGTTAATTCGGGCCGCATAGTTGAAACGAAGGTATGATGCTATTGTCACCATTAAAAAACCCCTTTCCCACGTGGGGCGGAACAACAGACCACCTGCCTTACCATTAGTGACCAGGAGGAGTCGAATTCAACGGTCAAAGTTGGTTGACCCCTATTGTACTCATGTGGCGTGAGAAAGCCGCTTTAGCTTTATAGAAATACTGCAAAATACGCGTATTCACGATCGACCAGTACATCACAATTTTGACGAGGAACAAGGTTTAATTCACGATGGCCGCCTTTAAAGGAAATGACGAGTGAGTTGTTTTGTTTCTTTCGAATATAACCGTTTTTTTGCATGTATATAAATTGTAAATTATATAAACACCCGAATGAAATGACCTGTGTTTTTATTTCGATCGACTGCACTGCTAGTTGTACTCCATTTTATACACTTAGGATGGTTGTTATAAGAACAGCGGCTTAATGTAATGTCGTCCAGCAAGTATTTCTACGATACATTTTTCAAACATACTCTTTTTTCAGTCAATACTGGTCCGACTCTGGGTACAACATGCCCCATACTCCCAAGAGTTACTCGTCGCCACCATGCATCATCCGAAATTTCGTACAGCTTGTTCGACGACGTACTAGGGTATGTAAACCTCATTAGACAGCCGTCGCCCTATAAGTGTTTCCTAAGGCTCAAAATCCAAAAGACCTGTTTCATTAATAATATTAGCACCTAAATTATCAAAACAGATATATAAATAAGTAAATTGGAGTTATTTAAAAGATGAAAGTGGTCATCAGTTTTCAACGATGCCGACAAGATCAATGGATATTGTGTTTATCATATCCGTCTCGTAATTCAATGTTCGTAGAGTGTAGCACATTGCCGTGAACTCTCGAGACCTAGTTAATTTATGACTAAATGATCGTAGTAAGTAAGTTTATTTCCGTAAGCAACATGGTTTATTGGTATAATCTAGAGTCATATACAGCGGAGAGTGGGCTACTATTGTTTCACTGGTCTCTGATTTTCGTACATTTTTCTAAATATTTACCTATATTTAAGTATACACCACTTAATATATGTCACTCAGTTTCTGTCTAATCATTTAGCGATTATCGTGCATTTACAGAGTTAACGATCCTGTTGACAATGACCCCGTCCTAATTGTTATCTCCGATGAGGAGGATGATGTCATCGTCATAGAAGGCGATGGAAGCGATGTCATCATGTGTGACGACGTCTCGTCCTCAACAACCCCTCGAGTTGAAGATACTACCTTAATTAACACGGCGACATTGTGAGTAACCATCATTCGTGGGAATAAGGGAAATGATAATTTATGTTTGAGGGATGGGAGTAGGCTCTAATCACGACCGTAAGCGATCTTTTACCGGGGGTCAGTTTGAGTTCGATTGGAAGTCCATTGGTTCAGTTTTTGGAAGAACAGCTGTCCTTTAACTATAGAGTAAATTCATTCTATTATACTACGCTCAACCAGATTTGACATGCGCGCCGTATCAGATTATTAATATAAATTCCTTTTTGTTTTTCCTCAGAGACGAGATGAGACTACGGATAATAGAGTTGGAAAACAGGGACCGGACGCAGATACAGTACATATCGTATCTAGAAGAAACGCTGTGGAGGGAAAACGAAAATAGACAATAGAATAAACGTGAAATAACTCGAAGTGAAGATGTGTGTTTGGGGAGGGGGGAGGGGGAATTGGGGTAAATTTAAAAAATAAAATATATATATATCGTTTACTCTAATACAAGTTGTTGATTTAGTTTGTCACCGGTTCACCAGGATGAAAGACACGCTATGATTCGGGTGTTAGATGTTTTGAGAAAGGAACCGCTTTCATATTTTCTCAAAGGAACTAACGATTGATAATGCGAACTCACCCTCATCCATTGTTTTCTCGTCGTCCATGGTATGCGGACTGGAAATACCGATCGCTCAATTACGTCAAAGACGCACCTTCGTGCGCCAGAGGCTTGTGACAAACATACACTCGCCTTTTATCTTAATCGCCGTCAACGGGCCACGTGATATCTTTATTCCTAGCTAACAAAGGAGCTGCTAAATATAGACGTCACTCGACCCCTTAAAGGTCGACGCGAACCAGGTCATGACGACCCCCGACCCTAATTACGTAACACTATTACGTCATACCGCCCAATTAGGTCGATTTCTTACGTCATTCGACCTATTTCGATTGACCTCGACCTACTTTCGAGCGACCTCGACCTACTTTCACGTGACCTCGACCTACTTTCGAGTGACCTCGACCCCAGTGACATCATACGATGACGTCAAACGCGTCATACTTGACCTAGATACCCACAGCAGGATGACGTTGACCTACTTTCGAGTGACCTTGACCTACTTCCACTTGACCTTGACCTACTTTCACGTGACCTTGACCTACTTTCAAGTTACCTCGACCCAGTGACGTCATACGGTGACGTCAAACGCGTCATACTTGACATAGATACAGCCATAAGGGCGCCTCTACTACTTACTCATAAGTATCGATGAGCTTTGTGAGATCACAGGAAGCTCACAGGTTCCGTTTTAACAAAAGTAACAACCCCCCGTGATAAATAGTCGAGCACTGCTTACCTTTGCATGTCTACCGCCCATCTTAGACGTTTTGATACAAAATTGTATACTTTTGCATTGGTTAATAATTGTAAAAAGAAAAGAATTTAAAAAGAATTAACGCATTGTTAGAAAAGAGTTGTATGTTAGACGATTGTCGCAAATTCCAGAATACTCGAGCTAAACACCGAACGATTACGATGTCTAATTTTCAGTTTTTGGTCGCTTCGCAATCCACTCGGCAAGTTTCGGTAGGTTGGCCACCTTCTGTCCGTGTTCCTTGACTTTGGGATAGCGGGACATCACTTCCGCCGGAACGACGCCCCTAGCTTCGAGCGACCACGTTAAATTCATAAAAATCAGATCTGCCCATGTAACCTGTATGTGAAAATAGAAGAAAAACCTGTGACTTATTGATGATGAATCCCGACGATATAGATATTGAGCATTTGAGAATTGAATACAATAATCGCCAAAAGTCCTTTAGAAAGTGGGTAACATTGTTATCCTATTATCTTTAGGAGAATACTTTCTTGGTGAAGCAAAGATACTAGTGATGCAGACTCAGTCCCGCACCAAATTACCCGCAATAAATGCAAGCACCTTCAACCGTTCGGTCGCCTCAGCATGGATTTCGGAGCTCAGTCTAATTTGCGTACGTTCACTACTCAGCTAATACACAGAATAACGGCACAGACCCAAGCTGATATTACAGAATGATCAATATTCTTAACCCTATCTGGCCTGGGCTTTTTGGGACCTGCTGTGGCTGGGGGGGGGGGGGCGAAATGCCAAACCCCCCCCGAATTATTTTTTCCTACCCCTTGAGCTAGGGGGCTGAAACTTACCACTCTATACCCTTGGGTCAAGCTCTACGAGGCAATGTAAAAAAATCCAAGATGGCCGCTTTGATGACGTCACAGTGGCGTCATTTTCAAAAACGGCATTTTTGGTAGATTTTTCAGTCAGATTTTCCGAATTTTTCATTCATGCAATTTCTCCGCAAAAACTGCATAATAAATTAGTAAAAATTAATGTGATGTGAAATAAAATAGTTTTGCCCGCTTTTCATCGCGGAAAAGCAGAAATATTGAAGAAATATGACAAAAACATCACTTTTCTGGGACCCCACGTGTCCGCCGTCTTGAATTTTCCCATGATTCTCTGCTCGGGGGGTTATGCAAATAGGCTCAAAATACCCCAATATGATAGGCTATAAAGCCACGGAGTTTCAGCTCTCCCTTTTTTGTTGTTCCGGAGATAGGGCAGAAAGTTTGGTGGGGGGGGGAGGGGGCATTTCGCCCCCCCCCCCCAGGACAGGTACGGTTAAATGCACTGAAAGTATGCAATTCGCACTCACGTACCCCATCTCCAACAAGATATCCACTTAAGCTCGATGCCAAGGTTGACTCAAATTTGTTCAAGAATTTGGGTGCTGTCTCCTCGATGTATTTCTTGGTAAGTTCTTCCTGAAATAAATATACCGATATATAAAAGTGAGCGGTTAGGTACAGACGTCGGTGACACCATGTTTTAGTTGGTCCACTTGACCTCAAATCAATTTGTGTTAGAAAATGCCGAAAATTTACTCATTGAAGTTACCATTATTATTCGATGTTTCATTTGTCAACTCAAGAATGAGAGATTTTTGAACAAATATTAATTAACGCTGAGTAATTTCATCCAAGATGACAGGGATCAATTCCCACCTGAAGGGTTCAGCAAATACAGAGCATTGATATCAATTTTTGTTTTATACGGTGTGGATTTACATGAATTTACATTTACACACGAAGAGAGCGGATACACCAACCTTTTTGCTCTCTTCTGCATAGTGAAGCTCGATAAGTGGTTTGATCAAGTCAAGACTAGCAGCAGCGTACATGTCAACCAGCGCTTCTTCCAAACGGTTCTTTCCGGCCATGCCTTGAAAACAAACGATATGTGATGGGTGTAGTGGAAGTAATAATTAGGATTTTCTCTGAAAGCTTAAAGGCGGAAAAACGGACTTTATGTTAAAAACTGGGGAATATCCCATTCAAATGGGGATAAATAGGCCAAAAAGGACCTATGGGTCAGGGTGGGTATCATTTTGAAGTGGTCGTCGAGGCCGATCAAGTCATGGATGGGTGCATGAAAACACTAGGATTTGGTTTGAAAATATAAAATCTGGAATCACGGAATATCCCTATTAAATGAGTCTAGATACGGTAATATCGGTCCTCCAGCGGATCGTGGCCTGCCGAGAGATGCTGGGTGGGTTAGCGGCTGTATGTAAAATAAGGTTCCCGGGAATATGGCAAGCGGAACACCTAAACCAGGGGAATCATCCAGGGAAGTGCCTATGGGGCCATCTACATGGGTGTACAATTAAGATGTGTCCCGGAAATATAAAAAGCGGAACACGGACTTCACACCCCTTTGGTGGGCATAGGCGAGCCGCTATACATATATACGTATATCCCACAGGATGAGCATAGGGGTGAGGTAGACTCTACGCGGAGAGAGAGAGAGAGAGAGAGAGAGAGAGAGAGAGAGAGAGAGAGACAGACAGACGGCTAAAGACGCAGCTGGAGACGGGAAATTATCTTCTTCAACCCCCAATATGATGATGTCCGTCTATGGATGATCGACAATGCGTTAAAGCGTTACCAAAGGGCGTTAAGAAGTTCAGCTAAGGCGTTGAAACGGGTGTTAAAGCGTTAAGATAGAGTGGTAAGGCGTTGAGACGGGCGTTACGGCGTAACGACGAGCGTTGACGGGCGTCACTGCATTTCGATGAATAAGTGTGAATTCCATGGACCATCAAAGATTCTGAGCTATTTCACCAGGGCGTTGAAGAGTTAATCTAGACTTTGGCGGGTGTTACTGTGTATAAGAGCAAGTGTATCCCAAAAAACGTGCACCTTCGACGTTCAACCGCCAGCATGGCTTATTGAGTGTGAAGACATGTTCTCCAGACGTTACGATATGATGCGACACCAGAAGACTTTCCATCCAGACACCGAGGGGCTTGAAGCCGATGAGCTGAGGAGGCAGTTAATGGTACTGAGACTGTTGAAGACCATCGACTGATACCGAAACAGAGACTGCTGAGAGTCTATCTACTGATATGGACAGCTTGGTCGCGGATAGTCAGGCTACCTCCCAGGGAAGTGAGAAATAACCTACTTTTTGGGACAGAATAATTTTCAACAGGCGTACATCCAAATGTGACCCAGTATCAGGAAAACAGCCAAGGAGATCTAGGAACAGTATACCCTGCTGCCGCTTTAAATAAAAGGCGATCCCACGCATCGGTCCATCAAGAATACCAAGTGTCACTTGGAGGGGGATATTGGGTTACCACCCACCGACGACCTGAAATGCGATCAAAATGCGCAAACAACTGTTGCCTCAATGGTAGCCTGTCCGACGATGGTTAGGCCAAGAGCGGCTCTGACCGAAGATTGAACTTTCTTAAGGAACGGTTTCTGATTGGACAAGAGCATACTTGAACTGTAAAGACACCCATATCGCCCCCCAGCGTGGATGTGCTGTGCTGGAGGAGATAATAACATGATTGGTTTGTCATCCTTGTTGTTGCTGTTCTTTGTTCAGAATAGTGCTTAGCATTGACAACATCTGTGAGGCATGTGTGTGCGTGTGAACAAACAACGGTGTGCTTGTTAGTCGTCTCTCTCTCTCTCTCTCTCTCTCTCTCTCTCTCTCTCTCTCTCTCTCTCTCCGCGTAGAGTCTACCTCACCCCTATGCTCATCATGTGGGATAAATGTATATATGTATAGCGGCTCGCCCATGCCCACCATAGGGGTGTAAAGTGCGTGTTCCGCATTTTATATTTCCAGGACAAATCCTACTTTTACATACACCCCTGTAAATAGCCCCATGCACACTTCCCTGAATGATTCCCCATGGTTCACGTGTAAAGTCCGTGTTCCGCTTTCTATATTTCCGGGACAAATCCTAATTTAACATTTAACAGTTTTTCCGCTTTTAAGATTTCAGGGAAAATCCTATTTTTTACATCCACCTCAACCATCACGTGACCCCCGGAAATGCCCCCGTACCCGAAGTAACGTCACCGGAAGTGACCTTAGACCCGGATGTGACGTTATCCGTGACGTCATAGTGACTTTATTAACCTAACGCCTCAGCTTCAAGTTTGCTAATGAATTTGCTCTTTCCCTACTACTGTCATTTTCCGGACTTACCAAATTCTTTGGCTAAATAGCGGGCAATGGCATCACTATCTGCAATCTGGACACCATCGACTTCTAGGACTGGAGCTTGATGAAATGGTGTTTCTGAAATGTACCATTGAAATGAGCAATTTAATTGTTATAAGGGATATAATGTGACTTCAATGGATGGAGATCTTGCAGTTGTTGATACTGATAGGGTTGTACTGATGCTAACAAAGCCCATATCCTGCATATCAGACTGTGCATCAAAGGTCCCTTGCATTAATGCCCAAAACATGTCGACGTACTTGGTTTATGCTCATCCCATTCCGATCGCTCGAAGCGGAAGTCTTCATACTGCACGTCTGCCAATGCGAACATCATCCGGGAAGGTTCGGCCCAACCCCTGGCGTTGAAGTATATCAGCTTGTACTTCGGCATTCTGGTCGTTCTTCTTTTGTTTCAATGGAAATGCTCGCTATCCGTCAAGCTGGAATTGGACACAAAGCGTGAACAAGGTAGGCCTATGTTACGCAGTGATTATAACCGGGTATATTTGCAATACGGTTTTGTTTATCTAGTTTTTGACATTATGATATTGAGGATATTTCAAAAAATGACGCCACAATTCTAGAAGTTAGGAAGTAGAGAAGAGATTTTGTCAAAAGCTTCAAAAGCAACAAGGAAGACAACCTGTCAGTGAACTGATCCGTGACTTCAGCTGATCAGTTACTGGTTCGTATGATTTAACTTTGCACTATTCTTTAATCTAGGACACTATTTTGAATCAGTGATAGCTGGCATATTGTCAAGTAATTTTTTACTACTTATATATTATTCCAAGCATAATGACACTTTGGTTGATTACTGATCCGATGAAGTCACGGGTCAGTGCACAGATAGGCTCTCCTTTGTCCGGGTCTGTCTTAGGATTAATGTGCAAAAGGCGGATTCTGACGAATGCTTTAGACAGTTCCAAGTCGTTAACGCCACGTGTATTAAATTGTGTTTTGATATGCCTTAGACATGAATGTTCAGTATAATCTCACTATCATGTACTGGTACAATATATGCCTTAGTCTGCAAAATGAAAGAAACTATCTCCGGCAACAGTACCCGAAGTGCTACCTCCCACTCAGAGGAAAATCCTGTTCTCAGGAAAAAGCCTTTGTCAGGACAGTGGCTCACTGCAGGGCTAATGACAGGACAATGAAGCTCTCCTGCTACCAGTGGAGTAAGTAGCTGAGTGGTGGAGAGTTGTCAATAAAGCTCTCCCACTGTCAGACTCATACCATGGAGCCTATATTTTCCATGTTCAGACAAGTTATTACGGGACATTTTGTTTACCCACAAGGCACTTCTGATAATATATAATTCAAATTAATTGGTTTGTATATATTGATTGCTGGCAAGTTAAACTTACAGTTTAAATTAATTTAACATTGGCTGAAGACAACGTAAAGTTTAAATTAATTTAACATTGGCTGAAGAGAACGTAGAGTTTAAATTAATTTGACATTGACTGAAGAAATAACAAATTTATTGAAAAAAAAAAAATCTAAAAAGCAATTTGTTCTAAATTATTTGACAAACCCAGGGTTGATTGTTAAAACTATACTCTACATTGAAATATATCCATGCAAATTTAGCATGTATGTTATATTTAGACTACAAGAGAATTTGGTAATACGTGTAATGCATACACAATGTTTTAGATATAAAAAAATATTGTCTTACATTTATTTTGAAAAGTTGCTACCTGCCACTCAGAGGAAAATCCTGTTCTCAGGAAAAAGCCTTTGTCAGGACAGTGGCTCACTGTATGTATATGTGAGGCTTTCTTTTTCAACAATATAAATCAAAAATCATGTATTCCCATGGAGTACCATATATTTGTTGAATGAAATACGAATGTGTTGTTAAAAATGATTACATGTACATTGTATATGCTGATTGATTTTTTAGTTTTCTAATAATTGTATTATTAAAAATATTATTTTTATTTACAGTAATGAAAGTGAGCTATTTTCATGCATAGTGCTTCATATTTGTGCAATTTACAAAATATTATGTGCTGACCTGATTGATCTTTGAGTAACTATTATTTTTAGTGAAAAATAAAATGAAAGTAATATTAATAGAATGGGCAATATGCATAGGTGTATATAATGTAGTTGAATTAATTGATATTTTAATATTAATATCCAACATTAAATGCTTGATATAGTTTTATCTTTTAACATAATTATTTATATTTGTATCACATAATTACTTATTTAGTACCAGTATCTTAGTTAAAATTAAAAGTATGTGGGGGGGGGGAGAATAAAATCTTTTATTCTACTTTACTAACGTTTGTCTGTTCTTCTTTGTCAGTGCGTGATATTTTATATTTTCATCACGCAATTCATTTAGTACAAGTGTCTTAGTTAAAATTAAAGGGGGGCGGGGGTGAATAAAATCTTTTTATTTCACTTCACTACTGTTTGTTCTTCTTTGTCAATACTTGATAGTTTAGATTTTTATCACACAATTCAGACATGTAGTACCAGTATCTTATTTAAACTTAAGGCGGGGGGATAGAATCTTTTATTCTACTTTACTACTGTTTGTTTGTTCTTCTTTGTAAAAAACATAATAAAATAAAATATATGAATTATATAATGATTTAGCTAGCTTGTATTTGGTACAATTTAAGGCTGGAAATAAAATAATTTATGTCTTTACTACTTGTTTTCTTGTTTGCAAACATGGCCTGAGACAACCTGTAACCATCTGGGCCATCTATACGCGGTAAGACTGACCCTGGGATCGTGTGTATCCATTTCAGACTACTTTCGGCAACTGCTAGAGGGAATTTCCAGAAATCAATACCACGTGACCTCGTCAGCCAATCAGCTAAAGTCTACCCACGTAACCCCAACGTAACCCGCCATTTTCGAGTCATGTGATGATCTACTTGTTCAAAATTACAGATCTACCACACCTCTTGGATGATACGAAAGTTATTCATACCTATATCTTTTGTAAGCCCAGGCAATATCTGTTTCCGGGGTACGTATGAAAACCTGTAATTTATCAGAGTTTTCGAGTCTGTTCTCCGCCGGATGAAGGCCGAACAGAATCCGGTAAAACACCGGATATCGCTCCGCGATAATGGAGACACACGATTCGCAAGCCATCTTATGGATGGCGAAGTGTACGCAAATGGGCCTGAGAAAGCAGTGAAATAGCTTTAATATTTTCTGATTGTAAATTGTTCTGAAAATACCCCCAGGAGATCAGAAGAGTAAACTTTAGTAATTCATGGCCGGAGTTGAGTAATGGTTGAATAGGTAGATCTTCTCTTCCAGTCCACTGCACAGCTTGTGGTGGCTATGAGCTGCCGTTTATGACAATATTATACACGGTGTATATATATAATGGAGCATGGAATATGGTGATAATGAATGAATATGGTGTGAATTGGGTCGTTATATTGGAAATGTTGTTATATTGAAAGTTACAAAATATGGGATGGTTTTATCATATATTGTAACATTTGTGGCAATGTATATGAAATGTTATTTATATAGGAGTAAAATGCAAATTAAAGTAGTTTTATATATATATGAAGAGTGGTGTAATTATATACACTCCACATTTGCTAAACATATAAACCGATTGAACGTATATAGTGTAAGCGGATATATATATATAGAACGACTGAATACGGCGTATTTGATACGGCGTATTTGACAAAGACGCTTACCGGATATGGCAGGCGGATATGGCAGGCGGAAGTATGCTGTGAGCATGCACGTTGTGCTCGCGTAAAGCATTGTGGTTCCAGTTTCACGATAACAGTGACCATTGACTGATTCCCGCTCTCAAACTAGGGTGTGCGATATAATCCAACGACTCGACTTGGTTGCCGGTCAACAGTGGCCAGTGTCATATTAAACTTGCGAATGCATGGAGAGAGGTCAGCCCGTCACCGCTTTACGGTGGTCCATATATATAGACGACATGCTATATTTTTTTTAGTTTTGAGTATTTTTTTTTTTACTTCTAGGTTTCATTTTTTTTGTGAGTTAGGTTTCATTTTTTTGTTTTAGGTTGATTCCTTCAGTTTTCACCGGGGTGGAAACGTTTCCACCTGGGTGAAAACCTTCTCACCCGGGTGAAAACGTGTTTTCACCTTGGTGAGAAGATTTTCACCTGTGTGAGAAGGTTTCCACCCAGGTAAAAAATTCACGTGATCGTGGTCTCGTTTTCGTTCCCTTGCACTGACATTTTTACGAAAGCCGAGAAGGGACTTCTGACTTCCGACTTCCGACTTAGGATATTTTCCATTTATAATGCATTACATCTTAAATTATGAAGCATGGAATAACACAACACCATTATTATGGAATATTGTGCTTAAAAACCTGCTTGCATGTACTTATAATAATCAGATAACCATTGAATTTTATCTTGAGTTATTTTCTGATTATTAAAATGCGATAACTTCTAATGTCAATCGAAATACCCTATGTCACAAGTCAAAGGCGTCTCAATTACATAATATAATTGCACAAATTGATACATTACGAATAATCACATTTAATGCGCCCTTTCCACATTAATCGTCGGATAATGCTGTAATGTCTCAGTGGCGGCGACAGGTGCACAGCACGTGGATCACCGCATGATCTCCGGTTCGTTCTCATGATCCCTCTCTTTTGTTTATAAAACGGAGCGGATTTTTCATGTATTGATAACTGATGTAAATATGATAATATGCATGGATCAAATATCCCAATACAGGACTAATAAGCTTACATTTATGATAATTTTGACAAATTCAGGTCGAAAATATACCAGTCATTAACACTTAAAATATATTCTGGGTTAACCCTATCTGGCCTGAGCTTTTTGGGATCTGTCCAAGGGGGCATTTCTCCCCCCCCCTCCCCCCCCCCGTAAATATTTTAAATTCTATTCAACTGATCACAATTACTTCCAACGCATGGTCGAATAACATTTACGATAATGATAATTTACGCATCAATGCGACAAGGCGATGCCATTATATTTATCGATTATTCAAATATTATTTACGATTTTCTGACACAAAAAAACTAAACCTAATGTTGTCAAGCCCAAGCCAAATCATATCATGAGATCGTACCATTACTCCCAAATATAATTAACAAATAAGATAAATATTGTTTGTATCAAGGCATTTTAGTTCTCTCTCCTCCCTTCTCCAAAACTTGATTATTTTGATTTTGACTTCCGACTTCCGACTTCCGACTTCAGAATTTTGTACATCCATTCACCCCTTGCAACTTTACCTTTACATACATGATAATAATACCTATATTCCCGTCTGTGACTTTGTGCTTTGATCTTTCTGATTACTAGTATCGGCAATTTAAAAGGGAACCCCAATGTTCTAGGTCCAGTTTTAGGCCACGGTTACAGAGACATTGCGTTTGAAGTTTAAATCTGCTATTGATGGAATTTATTGCAAATGATATTTGGTGATGTCACGAAATCTCTTTATTTGTAATATTGCTTATTTATAGCATCATGAAAACTAGTTCTAAAAAGTTCTAAGCATTTATAGAAATACGGTTCTCATATCAACAGGTTACAAAGGGCTTTATTTTGGAAATTGCACGGGTTATGATATCTTATTAAAGAATATGGAGTAACAAAGGTCTATGCGTTTCATATTTATTAAAAATTCATTTCAACTAACACACCTCCTTACACAAGTTCATGGACTGCAAAGATATCAGAATCCTAAATATCCTTATTTGTCTATCTAATTAACTCACCAATACCTCATTTGCATATCAAATTTTTACCAGTTCCAGAAAGTTTCTCATCAACCAGGGGAAATATTTACAAGCAAAAAAATGAAAAAATAAAATAAAAATTGAGAACAATGGGGGCAATTTCAGACATATATGGCAACAAAATATCTCCCCCACAGAAGTTTTAATTTTCCATTTGAGTTTCCCTTTAAGTAATCAAAATTATGAAGAGTTTTGGAGAAGGGAGGGGAGAGAACTAAGATGCCTTGATACAAACAATATTTATATTATTTGTTAATTATATTTGGAAATAATGGTACGATCTTACGATATGATTTGGCTTGGGCTTGACAAAATTAGGTTTAGTTATTTTGTGTGTCCTAGGAAAGCAGAAAATCGTAAATAATATTTGAATAATCGATAAATATAATGACATCTCCTTGTCGCATTGATGCGTAAATTATCATACTATATTATTCGATAATGCTTTGGAAGTAATTGTGATCTGTTGAATAGAATTGTGCAATTATTTTATGTAATTGAGTCGTATTTATCTGTGGCATTAGGTACATTACCTTACCACATTTTTTTTAAATATTTACGGAGTGTGGGGGGGGGGGGCGCCCCCCCCCCCCCCCTCCCCGCCCCCTGGACAGATCCCAAAAAGCACAGGCCAGATAGGGTTAACCCAGAATATATTTTAATGGATAATGACTGGTATATTTTCGACCTGAAGTTGTCAAAATTATCATAAATGTAAGATTATTAGTCCTTTAGTGGGATATTTGATCCATTCATATTATCATATTTACACCAGTTATCAATACATGAAAACCCCGCTCCATGTTATAAACATAATGGAGGGATCATGAGAACGAACCGGAGCTCACGCGGTGGTCCACGTGCTGTGCACCTTTCGCCGCCACTGGGACAAGACAGCATTGTCCAACGATTAATGTGGAAAGGGCGCATTAAATGTGATTATTCGTAAGGTATCAAATTGTGCAATTATATTATGTAAATGAAGCGCCTAAAACTTTTGACATAGGGCATTTCTATTTACATTAGAAATCGCATTTTAATAATCAGAACATAGCTCAAGATAAACTTCAATGATTATCTGATTATTATAAGCAAGCATGCAAGCAGGTTTTTAAGTAGAATATGCCATAATAATGATACTGTGTTATTCCATGCTTCATAATTTAATATGTAATGCATTATAAAAGAAAAAAAATCCTAAGTCTGAAGTCGGAAGTCAGAAGTCAGAAGTCGGAAGTCAGAAGTCCCCTCTCGGCTTTCGTACATTTCGGCAAAATGGACGATGGTTCGTTCAAAAGTATAGATGATCTCAAACTGTCAAACTGAACTTTTATGTTTGCTCATGCACCCGATAAATGATATTTCACGTCTGGCATGTTTCATATAAGTTGTATTGTCAAACCCGAGCTCTCTGCGAGCACACGTGCACGAGCTTGTCATGCCTGCAAAAAAAAAAAAAAACTAGGCCATGTATAATCTTGTGCACGGGCATTCCGCTGCGGGGTGGGTTCGAGAATGCCGTTTTTTCACAAAGCCAGTTACCGTCATTTAAATTGCACCGTCGTTCTATATCAGTAAGTTTTGTTTGTCTATCGGCACTGCAGAATTGTATTGCCCCGCATCACTCAGTGATTCACAGAGTTCGGTAGCTAAAATCGAAGTCAGATCGCGCAAGTCAAACCGCCTAAGACGAATCGTCCAACGTCCTGTGTCAGGTCGTCCAATGTAGATTTTGGTGCTTAATTAGGCTGGGTTTTTTTCTTCATTCGTAATAGGGCGAGGTTTAGATTCAGAGATACAGTGCTGGAGATCCTTTCTTGGGGGGTTTGGAGGGGGAGGGGGGGGTGCGGGATATACCCCTTGGGTGAAGTGGATGGGTGCAGTCAATGCAGCATCAGGTATGCTATCTGAATATATCAGCATATGGGACTGGGCGAGGCTTAGTTTGTGAGATACAGGGTAGAGCTCAAGCTTTAACAAAGCATGAAATTGTATCCTGGAATGTTGACAACGGAAAACAGCCAAGCAACCAAGCAGCCAGCCCGCAAACCAGTCAGATTTCATCAGTCCATATAGTACGGATATTGCTTCGCAATCCGTCTAACAATTGGTTAAAATAAACACATGCACATGAAACTCACTGTATATTATTGATGTTTCAGGCTTGATAGACATATTAACATCAAATATTCTTGCATTTGATACTGACCGGCCCAGCTGCCAAATGTGGAGTCACTTCTATAAGCTTACTTTCGAAAGCAGAAAACTCAAAATCAGTTTAACATGGGCCGTAATGTCTGGCGTAGAGGATTCAGAATGGGTTCAGGAGAAAGAAATGGAGATCCTGTGAATACTATCGTATAACAGGTCTACCGTGAACACCGGCTAATGGATCTGATTACATTTAGTTAATTTGATAAGGTTCATACATCCCGGATCGTACGAACGAGCCGAAACAGTAACTCGTATCAACGAACCGAAACAGAAACACAAATTGCTTCTATATACTATTTCTTCTTTTCTTCGCTGGGTTTGAGATCAACATTAGGTTCAAGCTAATACGAAAGCAATAATTTTACTTTGAGAATCAGTCCGAAGTCTTTGTCTAGGATGATCTAAACTCTATCCAATCTCACTAATATTATCCTCAGATGAGGATGGCTTGGGGAAAAGCGCGAGTCAAGGGAGGGTAAGCGTCTAGTCGGACATCGTTTAGAAAAGGAGGCTAACAGTTGAAGGAGGTCTTTTGCATCTGTTATGTTTCTCGAACCTCCACATAATTAGTGTGAGACTCAAAACAGTCACGAGCGACAACACAGAAGGTCAGAATTTATCAACTTATCGTTTATTCTCTCGTTCGTCATTTCTCACTATTAGTCCCACTGATGATTTTTAACCTAGCCTCATCCTGAGCTGTGATAAGCGCGACTCTATCTCCATCGTATGTGTTTAGCCTAATGAGATTTAAATGTACAATGGTCGTATTTGGTTACCCTATCAGGCATCAATTAGAGGTATCAGGACAAATCTTAATCTCACCCAACCAAATAAATAAACTCAATAAGCTCCAAAAATTACATCGGCCGATCCGACAAAGGGCGTTGGACGATTCGTCTTAGGCGGTTTGACTTGCGCGATCTGACTATTCGATTTTAGCTACCGAACACTCTGAATCACTGAATGATGCGGGGCAATACAATTTATGCAGATTATACGGGTTCGATTATACGGGGCCTAATTTTCTCTTTTCAGACATGACAAGCTCGTGTGCTCGCAGAGAACACGGGTTTGAAAATACAATTTACCGGTATATGAAACACCCAAGACGTAAAATATCATTTATCGACTGCATGAGCAATCTTAAAAGTTCAGTTTGACAGTTTGAGATCATCTATACTTTTGAACGAACCATCCTCCATTTTGTCGGAATGTCAGTGCTAGGGAACGAAAACGTTCTCACCCTTCTCACCCAGGTGAGAAAATTTTAACCAGATGGACAATTTTCCACCCGGGTGAAAACTAAAGAAATAAACCTAAAACAAAAAAATGAAACCTAACACAAAAATGAAACCTAGAAGTAAAAACTCAAAACTAAAAAAATATAGCATGTCGTCCATGGGCCACCGTAAAGCGGCGACCGGCTGACCTTTCTCTATTCGCAAATTTTAATATGGCACTGGCCACTGTTGACCGGCAACCAAGTCGAGTTTTTGGATTGTGTCGAATACCCTAGTTTGAGAGCGGGAATCAGTCAATGGCCACTGTTATCGTGAAGCTGGAACCGCAATGCTTTGCGCGAGCACAATGATGCATGCTCACAGCATACTTCCGCCTGCCATATCCGCCTGCCATATCCGGTAAGCGTCTTTGTCAAATACGCCGTATCAAATACGCCGTATTCAGTCGTTCTATATATATATCCGCTTACACTATATACGTTCAATCGGTTTATATGTTTAGCAAATGTAGAGTGTATATAATTACACCACTCTTCATATATATATGAAACTACTTTAGTATGCATTTTACTCCTATATAGATAACATTTAATAAACATTGCCACAAATGTTACAATATATGATAAAACCATCCCATATTTTGTAACTTTCAATATAACAACATTTCCAATATAACGACTCAATTCACACCATATTCATTCATTATCACCATATTTCCATGCTCCATTATATATATATACCGTGTATAATATTGTCATAAACGGCAGCTCATAGGTGGCCTCAGCTAAGCACTAGACAATGCTCCCAATGTCGTTCCACTTCAGTGAGCAGAGAGCTGTCTGCCTGCTGCCTGGCTGTGTTAGCCTATGCTATAACATACTGTCCTGAGAACGGCCTGTCCTGAGAACGGCTTTTTCCTGAGAACGGGAGGTAGCACTTCGGCCCCTGTCATTGTGATCTCCAAAACAGGGACGTGTGTAGATCTCGATAATACATTACTTTACGGCTCTTTGATCGGAGACCTGACGAGATTATTTTCCGCCTAATTATGGGATGACATGACGAGTAACTGGTGATATTACTAGCAACATTACTTACCTTGTCCGATTAGCTCGTAGAATGCAGCGTCACTCGTTATTAAGCTTGTCCTATATATATCTAGCTTGACCTATTTTCGAGTTGTTAAATCTCTGCCACAGACCACATCACTCAAGTATTTACCTACCAGCAGGGCTTTTTCATACCATTGAAACTACACACCGGGCGGACAATAAAAAAAGATCTCTCCGCTAGCACCACTATACCCCATAAGGAGCTCAGCTCATTGTTTTACCAGGGAAACTATTTTGAGCTTTTTTTTTTGAGGAAAAATCTTTTGGAGCCCGTCTTACTCTAATAATAATAATCTATACAATCAGAAGTCCAGTTTTATGAACTTCTGATACTATTAAAAGCCAGTCTGAAATGTCCGTATGAATGTCTGTCACATATAGCGTCATCAAACTTGGTACACACATACTATACCTACATGATGGTAGAGGAGATTGGGATACAGTGGGACATGGGGCACAATGGGACAAGCAGTCTAGCTCTTTTTTTTTTAACAACAAGAATCACATTACACTACTATCAGCAGAAAGCTATCACCGCCATACAACTTCTATATTGATTACAAGTAAAACCTATCATTGGTACAAAATTAGGGACAAAAAATGGTGTTTGAGCAGTCAAAGTAAACTTTTAGGACTGAGGGTGATAGTTCGTTATGAGAAGTTTTCAGCGGTACCGGTACTTCATTGCTGTTTTGTTACCACTGAGAGTGGATGGACAAAGGCACACTTTAATTATATCGATTTAGTATCTCAGCTGTATGTATCAGGTTTTTGTCATGAAAAGGAATATATCATGCACCTGGGGCAGAGTGAGACACTTTTGCTGGGGCACACTGGGACAATAATAATCAAATGGTGAAATTCCCTTTCATCTCAAAATGCCATAAAAGTGCATTATTTTGTTTCCTAGATGGTAGTATTTGCTAATCCAATCAGATTTGATGAGTTTTACTGAAACTATCAAACTCAAATGCTTTCGTTGGGTTGAGAATCACACAAAATCTTCTTTTCCTCAAATTTGGCTCCTGGGAAATACTTTACGTCAAGCAGGGGCCTAAAATAGCAGCTAACTTAACCACCGCTGTTGAATCTTCTAAACTCATATGAAACATATTAATATATACTTCTTATGAAATATATTTTGATTATTGTCCCATCGCACCCCAGTGGGTTTCCCAGAGTACCCCATAGTGGGGCAAACTGGGACACATTTTTTTACGTTTTTAAAACAGAATTCTGAAGAAAAGTATAACAGATATTTCAGATTTTTTGTGCGACTATATCATAATAAGTATAAGTTATAGTGAAATTATACAAGACTACACTACATGACAATAATAACAGAGATTTTTGCAAAAAAGGTAAAAAATGTCTCAGTGTACCCCAATCTTCCCTACCATGTAAGCGTCAGATTCGACATTCAGTAGCTAACCTGAAAAGTCCGTATGTATTTCTGTCACAGATATCGTCCGTTGACACACTTGCAAGTGGTTGAGAGCCACCAAACTTGGTACACCTATACTACACCTATATGATGATAACCTGTAAGCGTTAGATTCGACATTCATTAGCTAGCCATCGTCCGAAATGTTTTTTTCTATATTCTGAGTATATAAATACGACTAGCTGAGCCACCAAATTTGGTACACGTATACTATGCGACAATACCTACATGATGGTACCATATAAGCGTTAGATTCGACATTCATTAGCTAGCCATCGTCCAAATTGTTTTTTCCTATATTCTGAGTATATAAATACGACTGAACCACCAAATTTGGTACACATATACTACGCGACAATACCTACATGATGGTACCATATAAGCCTTAGATTCGACATTCAGTAGCTAGCCATCGTTCAAATTGTTTTCCCCTATATTCTGAGTATATAAATACGACTGAGTCACCAAATTTGGTACACATATACTATGCGACAATACCTACATGATGGTATCATATAAGCGTCAAATTCGACATTCTTTATTTAGCCATTGTCCAAATTGTTTTTCCTTGTGTTCTGCCCTCGCAAGTGGTTTAGAGCCACCGAACTTTGGTACACATATACTACGAGGCAATTCCCATATGATGGTACCATATAAGCCTCAGTTCGACATTCAGTAGCTAGTCATCGTCCCTATTGTTTTCCCTATGTTCTGGGTATATACATACGACTGACCATATGGAACCATTGGATAGTGTTCATGTACCAAGGTTGTACGTAGTATATACATATTAGCTTACTACGCATCAGATCCAACATTCTGTTTCTTGCCATTGTCCATAAATAATTCCTCTGTCTATCTTCATGAATATCATGTTTTTCTATTAATAAATCGCAAAGCGGTACAGTACACAATGTAGAGAAAAGCTCTTCGTGCATATTTGGGCGACCTTACCAACTGCTGGCGAAGCGCTTTCAGGTGCCAGTTCTCACTGACAGCGTCCCTTGACACCCTTGAAAGTGGTTTAGGGCTACCAAATTTGGTACACGTGTACTACCGGACAATACCTAAATGATGGTATCGTTAGTTCCACGATCCACCGCTAGGGAGCGAATAGATATCTCCGGTATTTTAAATAATCAAGTATATGGCTTTTTTTATAGATTGAAGCTAGGGTCTCCAAATTACAATTGCAACTGATGATTGAGCAGAAGCCTTTCCCATGCACGTAACTAAACTTGACCCATTGTTTTAAGGTCATAAAACGTTTATCATGATATAACATGAAGAAAAATAGATAAGTTTTCCAAATTAATACTATGTATACATCTAGCGACAGTCCAGAGGTGTGCGGGAGATGACTGACCTTGACGTATTTTATCCAGATCAGATTCTATTTAGTACAATATTCCATGAAGTGTTATATCTATATTGTCCAAATTTATACCACATATGCCTGGACCTGAAGTGTATTGAATATCACTGATCTTGACCTATTTCCTAAATCACTCTAGCTCTGCTGATTTGAGATGCACATTCTGCTGTGGCACGTGATCGATAGTTCCAAATCATGACATAATCGTTAGCATATCAAATTGGTCTTTATATAAGCACACGGTTGGCGACAAGTATCGTCTCTGATCCGATTTGAAATCTGCAGTTGGGAAACCTGTAACAGGGGTTGTTACGATATAAATGTAACGCAGAGTCTCCGATGTAAATCCAGATATAAAGGTGTTTATCCACAAATAAGCAGTCAAACATAAAATATTCACGACAATCGGTTTTCCAGATACAGTAAGTTTGGGAATCCAAAACTATCAAAACGCAGTGTCCGTACAGAGTTTGGTTATCCAGAAAAACTCAACATAATGACAGAACGTTCAAGTTTTATAGGAAGATATGACAATGAACCAACATGGCAGATGGACACAGAAACAAGACATAGAACTAGAAATACAAGTTTGACCAAACATAGGTAAGAATATAAAAGAAGCTATTAAATAAGAACAGTACTAAAACATGTGTGCGAGCCACATATCCGTTTAACAATCAGACCTCACGCAGGGTTTTCCTCTTAGTGGTCTAGCATTACTCTTTTGCCAGCCGGTTAATTGCAATTAACAAAAGACCCATCAGTTCTCCGATATATGGTTCAGTATAATTGTTAGCTAAAGAGAAAACCTTAAAAGTGAAGTTATGACAGGAAATATGATAAGTTACAGAATTATGATATAAGTTGAATTAAAGTTTAATAAGAAATGTTGAATAAATAAAGGTAGTTGAAGCTCTGTTACAATTACCCTCCGCTTCCGAAAAATGATGACTCCCGGCATCAAAACAGCAGAAATAACAAGCATGAATCCAAAACAAATATCATCAAAATACTTTCATAGAAGAAACTCGAATATCATCTTGTCGGATTTATAATGTTCATTGTGATGAGAATGCCAGACTGATGCGATACGTGTGCTGATGTGGAGTGTCTTTGGGTATCAAACTGGACATAGGAAGATGAGGTGATGGCATGTTCAACCGTCGACCAAAGAGATCTGACAAAATCAGTCTGCCATTAAGACGATGCACAGTTTTGATATGGTTATATAGAGCACTGATCGGCTCAGTTGTTTTATACACAGAAGTGCCCATTAAATCTTCCATATCAAGCGAACCGATCATGTGGGCATGAATTGTTCTAACGCGCACAAATTCGGGGAAGTTGTCGATTGTCGGCATCGTTGCTGGGGCGTTACATGGAGATTTAGCTAACCGCGGACCTGGAATGCGTGCGTCATGCGTCTTAATGTATAACACGGCATTAGAATCCAGGTCATCTTCCAAGACCCAGCTATTCCGGGTAGCACAAAGTCCTTTCCATTTGACCAAGAATGCCACTTGATGGTCTCTGGTTACCCGCCGTTTGAGCACTTTCTCAGTTACCTTTTCTTGTATTGTCGACGCATTTTCTGGAACCGTGTGGGACAAATGTTCGGGACCGGTTGCATAATCCTCACATGCTAAAAGCGCCGTTGTTTCTCCATTAGGAGATAAAAAATCAGTCTGGTTGGCGGAAGAACAGAATAACGGAAGTACAGTCACTGTACCACAGGATACCGTGGAAACTTCCAAAGTTTGAGTGCTGACCTCCTTCGTTATCGGGGTAGATGTCGTTGTTCCTTCAGATGTTGTGGCGAGTTCAGTGGGTTGATGGAGTACAGAGGGTCGTTCGTCAAGAATATCAGAATGTGCACATACCTTTACCGTTTTCGCTGCCTGGCTGTCGGAATTCTTTTTCGCAATAAAGCTGTTCATCCGTTCATGATCTCGACGTCGCTGTGCTGCTGATTTCTGCCAAGTTGGTCGGAAACTCTGCTCCGGTGCAGGTTTTGTCCATGTTAGGTTTAGCCGTACAACATTGTCGTCTTGGTGCATGTTCCAAGTAAGTGTGTAGTCTTGTACGCCTAGTGTTTGAAGAACTGCCCGGAGATACTCTGGAACTATGGATTGGAGCATTGTCGAATGATGGGGTGAGCTAGCTGCGGTAGATGCAGGTATACGGGAACGAGGGGAATCAGCTAAAAAGTGACTCCAACGGATTAACTCCACCAAGCTGTAACAGGGGTTGTTACGATATAAATGTAACGCAGAGTCTCCGATGTAAATCCAGATATAAAGGTGTTTAGCCACAAATAAGCAGTCAAACATAAAATATTCACGACAACCGGTTTTCCAGATACAGTAAGTTTGGGAATCCAAAACTATCAAAACGCAGTGTCCGTACAGAGTTTGGTTATCCAGAAAAACTCAACATAATGACAGAACGTTCAAGTTTTATAGGAAGATATGACAATGAACCAACATGGCAGATGGACACAGAAACAAGACATAGAACTAGAAATACAAGTTTGACCAAACATAGGTAAGAATATAAAAGAAGCTATTAAATAAGAACAGTACTAAAACATGTGTGCGATCCACATATCCGTTTAACAATCAGACCTCACGCAGGGTTTTCCTCTTAGTGGTCTAGCATTACTCTTTTGCCAGCCGGTTAATTGCAATTAACAAAAGACCCATCAGTTCTCCGATATATGGTTCAGTATAATTGTTAGCTAAAGAGAAAACCTTAAAAGTGAAGTTATGACAGGAAATATGATAAGTTACAGAATTATGATATAAGTTGAATTAAAGTTTAATAAGAAATGTTGAATAAATAAAGGTAGTTGAAGCTCTGTTACAATTACCCTCCGCTTCCGAAAAATGATGACTCCCGGCATCAAAACAGCAGAAATAACAAGCATGAATCCAAAACAAATATCATCAAAATACTTTCATAGAAGAAACTCGAATATCATCTTGGATTTATAATGTTCATTGTGATGAGAATGCCAGACTGATGCGATACGTGTGCTGATGTGGAGTGTCTTTGGGTATCAAACTGGACATAGGAAGATGAGGTGATGGCATGTTCAACCGTCGACCAGAGAGATCTGACAAAATCAGTCTGCCATTAAGACGATGCACAGTTTTGATATGGTTATATAGAGCACTGATCGGCTCAGTTGTTTTATACACAGAAGTGCCCATTAAATCTTCCATATCAAGCGAACCGATCATGTGGGCATGAATTGTTCTAACGCGCACAAATTCGGGGAAGTTGTCGATTGTCGGCATCGTTGCTGGGGCGTTACATGGAGGTTTAGCTAACCGCGGACCTGGAATGCGTGCGTCATGCGTCTTAATGTATAACACGGCATTAGAATCCAGGTCATCTTCCAAGACCCAGCTATTCCGGGTAGCACAAAGTCCTTTCCATTTGACCAAGAATGCCACTTGATGGTCTCTGGTTACCCGCCGTTTGAGCACTTTCTCAGTTACCTTTTCTTGTATTGTCGACGCATTTTCTGGAACCGTGTGGGACAAATGTTCGGGACCGGTTGCATAATCCTCACATGCTAAAAGCGCCGTTGTTTCTCCATTAGGAGATAAAAAATCAGTTTGGCTGGCGGAGAACAGAATAACGGAAGTACAGTCACTGTACCACAGGATACCGTGGAAACTTCCAAAGTTTGAGTGCTGACCTCCTTCATTATCGGGGTAGATGTCGTTGTTCCTTCAGATGTTGTGGCGAGTTCAGTGGGTTGATGGAGTACAGAGGGTCGTTCGTCAAGAATATCAGAATGTGCACATACCTTTACCGTTTTCGCTGCCTGGCTGTCGGAATTCTTTTTCGCAATAAAGCTGTTCATCCGTTCATGATCTCGACGTCGCTGTGCTGCTGATTTCTGCCAAGTTGGTCGGAAACTCTGCTCCGGTGCAGGTTTTGTCCATGTTAGGTTTAGCCGTACAACATTGTCGTCTTGGTGCATGTTCCAAGTAAGTGTGTAGTCTTGTATGCCTAGTGTTTGAAGAACTGCCCGGAGATACTCTGGAACTATGGATTGGAGCATTGTCGAATGATGGGGTGAGCTAGCTGCGGTAGATGCAGGTATACGGGAACGAGGGGAATCAGCTAAAAGTGACTCCAACGGATTAACTCCACCAAGCTGTAACAGGGGTTGTTACGATATAAATGTAACGCAGAGTCTCCGATGTAAATCCAGATATAAAGGTGTTTATCCACAAATAAGCAGTCAAACATAAAATATTCACGACAATCGGTTTTCCATATACAGTAAGTTTGGGAATCCAAAACTATCAAAACGCAGTGTCCGTACAGAGTTTGGTTATCCAGAAAAACTCAACATAATGACAGAACGTTCAAGTTTTATAGGAAGATATGACAATGAACCAACATGGCAGATGGACACAGAAACAAGACATAGAACTAGAAATACAAGTTTGACCAAACATAGGTAAGAATATAAAAGAAGCTATTAAATAAGAACAGTACTAAAACATGTGTGCGATCCACATATCCGTTTATCAATCAGACCTCACGCAGGGTTTTCCTCTTAGTGGTCTAGCATTACTCTTTTGCCAGCCGGTTAATTGCAATTAACAAAAGACCCATCAGTTCTCCGATATATGGTTCAGTATAATTGTTAGCTAAAGAGAAAACCTTAAAAGTGAAGTTATGACAGGAAATATGATAAGTTACAGAATTATGATATAAGTTGAATTAAAGTTTAATAAGAAATGTTGGATAAATAAAGGTAGTTGAAGCTCCGTTACAATTACCCTCCGCTACCGAAAAATGATGACTCCCGGCATCAAAACAGCAGAAATAACAAGCATGAATCCAAAACAAATATCATCAAAATACTTTCATAGAAGAAACTCGAATATCATCTTGTCGGATTTATAATGTTCATTGTGATGAGAATGCCAGACTGATGCGATACGTGCGCTGATGTGGAGTGTCTTTGGGTATCAAACTGGACATAGGAAGATGAGGTGATGGCATGTTCAACCGTCGACCAGAGAGATCTGACAAAATCAGTCTGCC